>LBNU01038510.1:1758-11856 GCA_014162995.1 Artemisia annua
CGATCCCATTCTGGTGACATGTTATTGACGAACTTTGAGTTGAGTTGGATGTTGGGCATTGTCATTCTGATCATTCTCATGTCATTCACAAGCTTGTGGAATCTGACATAGTAATCATTGATGCTTTCATTAGGGTTCATCTTAAAGTGCTCGAATTCATCGTACAATTGAGACTCACGATCTTCCTTTGTTAATTCTGAACCAGCTAGCAACATTTTGACATTGTCCCAAACAGCTTTGGCCTCAGTGCTGAAGTTAATCTGTTTGTATATGTCCTTTGGTAGCCCTTGTACCACAATTTTTGAAGCACGAATGTCAGCATCATATCGTTTCTTTTCAGCTTCATTCAGATCATTGTACGTACGAGGTCTGTTAATTCCAAGGGTGACTGTCCCATCATCACCAGTGGAAATAACATCTCTGGTAGTGCCCATTTGGAACGGCCCTTCATCAATTGATTTCAGAATGTTCTCCCCATTTTCTTTGCCTTGACAATACAAGCGAATTCTTTGTGACCAAGACTCATAGTCCGTTCTTTCTAGCATTGGAGGTCGAGTGTCAGACCCAACAGCTTGGATATCATCAATAGATGTTACAGTAGTCACAAGGTCTTAGACGGGATATTACAACACACGTGACTTAAACCGAGAAATCGATTCTTTCCCGGGATTCTACTAAAGTCAACCAGGAAAACCACTAAGATAAGTAAACCGCTGGTACAGTAACAGCTGACAAGTAACCGCTGAAAGAAAACCGCTGATGTAATAACCGCTGAAACTTAACTGCTGGAATAGTAACCGCTGATTATTAAACTGCTGACAATAGTAACCGCTGACAGAGTAACCGCTAGTAAAGTAACCACTGAAGAGTAAACCGCTGATGTAATAACCGCTGATTATTAAACCGCTGACAATAGTAACCGCTGACAGAGTAACCGCTAGTAAAGTAACCACTGAAGAATAAACCGCTGGTATCTTAACCGCTGAAACAGTACAAAGTACAGCGTAATGTTCGCTCCACTACTTGTCCTAACCGCTAACACAAACCGCTAAAAACCCAAACTAACCGCTGACAAGAATAGTTTACCGAGGAGAAAACCGCTGACAAGAAACTTGTCCAAAATCATTCGTACACTTCACAAACATGAGATCTAGCCAAACCAACTAATAACCTAGAAAAATCTAACCCTTCTAATCCAAGAAGTACAAGAAAGAACACAAGAATCACCACGAACAAGCTCAAAACAAAGTAAAACTACCCTAAACTAATAGAAACCAAAACAAACCATACACCACAATTCCTATAATCCCTAGGATGTAACCATGGCTCTTGATACCAATTGTAGAACACTAAATAACATCTCAAACACGTACATACTTGTGGGTTTGGTTCGTTGCTAGTAAGAGAGAAAGAAAGAAATGTAGAGAGACAAAGTTAGAGAGAGAAAGAAGTGAAGCCTTAGAGAGAAAACCAAAAAAAAAGAAAATGAGATTATGAGAGAAGGCTTACCCTCTCCAAGGATGGAGAGGGCTTATATGTACATAGGTTTTGCCACTAGGGCGTGCCACTTGTGCTGCGGATCAGGTATACAGTGGGTAAAGACCCGTCCTTCTTCCGCGAACTAATCTACTTCTAAACTACGTTTAACTAACTAATGTAACTACTACGAGCTAAACAATGCTTAATCATATCTGGGGTGACCGAATCTTTCTTATACAAAAAGCCTATTCCTAACACCTTTCTATCGAGATCTTTGGTTATTGCTCGTAAGAAGTTTCCGTTGCTTTCTCAGTGCTTTTCTCTCTTGTATAAGAAAGAAAACACTTCGACTCTTTGGATATTATCGAGCTTGTATAATCTTGATAATTTTGGGAAATTTTTTTCGAAAATATTAAAAACTTTCGAGATTTTTTCAAACCTTTCGAAATCTTTAAGTTTTCGAGATCTTTGGAATATTTTCGAAATCTTTTCATAATCTTTCGAGAAATTTGCTAATTTATTAATTTTAAAAGATTTCGAAACTTTGCTCAACTTTCTCGATAAAGTGTAACTTTTCGAGAAACTTGAAAACTTTCGAGATATTTTGATTTTTCGAGATCTTTTGCCAACACTTTCGAGATCTTTGGACTTTGACTGTTTTTCAAGATATTCTTCTACAAAGTTTCGAGAACACACTTGGGAAAGTTTTCGAGAATTGGCATAACACTTATACCTTCTACAAGATCCATTTACACACAAGTCTTTCATCATGTCTCAACCACCGTACTACAACTTTCATCATCAGCAACCCTATCATCAAACACAACTGTTTCGTCAACAACAACAACAATATCAACAACAACAACCTCAACAATCATATCCATATCATCAAATGGTCTCTCAACAACATGTCATGATGCATCAACATCAACAGCTGCCTCAACCTCCACCATTTCCAATGCAACAAAAAACTCAACCGTCGAAACAAACTCATTGGTTTGACCAAATGATAATCAAGACATGAAACAGGTTCACTTGACACACCACCTATGCTCACACCCGGTAATTATGTTCAGTGGTCAAGTTGATTCCTGAGATTTCTTGAACTCAAGAAACCACATGGCAAATACATGAGACAAGTTATCACTGAAGGTCCATTTGTAACACCGACTAACTTTGTCCCTGGTAATCCTAATGCTGATCCACCTATACCAGATTCACACAGACCTCTTACTGATGCTCAACTTACTGCTGAACAAATACTTCACAAAGAAGCAGATGAATATGCTATGATTTACATTCTTCAAGGCATACCCAATCCAATCTTTCGCAGTGTTGATGCTCAGAAAACAGTTAAGGCTATGTGGGAACATGTTCATCTCCTAATGGAAGGAACTCAATTGAATCAGGAAGACATGGAGTCAAAACTTTACATGGAATACACACATTTCATGATTGAGCCAATGGAATCACTTGAGTCATACTATCACCACTTCACGAACATCATTAATGACCTCGACAAACACAATATCATCTTACCAAAGATTGCTATAAACACGAAGTTCTTAGGATGTCTCGGTCCTGATTGGCAGAAGTATGTGACATTTGTTCGACAAGCAAAGAACCTTCATGAAACACCATATGGTTTGTTGTACGACTATCTGAAACGTCATCAACATGAAGTAGACAATGATCGCGCTCTCAGAGGAAAGTACCCACAGCCCCCACCTACAAACTCTTTGGCGCTTGTTGCTCAATCACAAGTTCAGTCTCCACCATTACAACACAATGTTTATCATCCAGAATAGGCTTATCTCAACAACCCATCTCAGTATTCATCTTATGATTCCACAATGCACCCTCCTACAAATCAATTTGCCTCATATGACAACAATGACACCTTGTCTTCACAACATACTATCTTAATGATGACGATGATGATGAGGACTTTAACAATCTCAATCAAGGAATTGCACTCATTGCTCGAGCTTTCAGCAAATTCTCAAACAAGTCCAACAATCGTCTTCGTACATCTTCAAACACAAGGAATCAAGCTGGCATTCACGATGGTCGCGTTGAAATTCAGAATCGTAACAGTGGTAGATTTGGATCGGGTGGTTATATGGGTAACTCCAATTCTGGACAACGGTTTAACAACAATGGAGGATTCAGGAACAATGGTGGTGTCCCTCAGAAAAAGGCAGAAATTGTTGATACAATGAATACTGAATCAGGGAACACAGTCATCAGATGCTATAAATGAAATGGAATAGGTCACTTGGCAACTGCATGTCCATCACCAAGAACTCAAGGCAGTAAGTATCACAAGCAAGCATTACTCCTTGCTCTCAAAGATGAAGCCCGCAGCAATACGAATGCCAACGACAACAGCTTCATGGCTAATGCACATTCCGATGATGACACGGAAGATCTGGAAGCTGCTGTTATGCTGATGGCCAACATGCATGAACTCCACATAAGTGACTCAGGCCCAGTTTATGACACCGATGGTCTTTCTCAGGTAACTGATCTTAACTCATGCCTCATACATGAAATTGCCTCCCCATCTGCATCTGCATCTGACAAGGAACAAGGCGTTCAAAATGATTCATTGTTATCTACACACACGAATACTCAAATGCACACAAAGGTTATATTTGATGATTATCAAATTAANATGAACTCCACATAAGTGACTCAGGCCCAGTTTATGACACCGATGGTCTTTCTCAGGTAACTGATCTTAACTCATGCCTCATACATGAAATTGCCTCCCCATCTGCATCTGCATCTGACAAGGAACAAGGCGTTCAAAATGATTCATTGTTATCTACACACACGAATACTCAAATGCACACAAAGGTTATATTTGATGATTATCAAATTAACCCAGTTGTCACATTTGATGATTCGGATAATGAAACTGTCAATGATAACAATGCTCACGTTGAACATCTTGATCCTTCGTCTGGTCCAAATTCAGAACTTCAGTCCCTTCTAATGACTAGTCAATCTTAGAATATTAAATGTCAAGAGTTTAATGCTAGATTGAAAGAGAGAAATGCATTATTAACTAGGGATATTGAGTGCTATAAATTTCAACTGGCAAACGCAGAAAAACTGGTTCAACGGGAAAAAGGCTTTGAAGCTGCTTTTCAAAAATCTTCTCTTCACGAAAAAGAGTTAGAACATCAAATTGCTAAAATTATGGAGTCTAAAAATAACTTAGTTTCTGAACTGGAAAAACAAGCGTTTGAACACAAACAACAAATTTCACAACTTGATGCAGTCATTTTACAAACTAAAACTGAGTTGTCAAATTGTCAAGCTGAGTTCACAGAACATAAACGCAAAACCAGAGAAAAAGTTAAGTCATACGTAGATGAGATTGTTGAATTGGAACATAAGCTTAAAGAATTTCAACATGTTGTATAAAAAACTGGTAATTCAGTGATAACAATTCAAAAGTTTTCAGTAAAACGAACAAACAATGGTCACGGCTTTTCAATTGGAAGTGAATCACCATGTTTTTTACGTGTAGCACTCAATGAGATTCCAAAGTTATATAGTGCAGATCATCTCTTTGACGATACTGTTGTTTGTACTGTTGTATATGATTGTGAAGAGGAAAATGAAATTGGAGAAGAGAGTCGATCAAAAATGGAAAACGTTAAATACAATATGCCTTTTGATTACTCAAAAATGCCTCCAATAACTGATATTTTTACCTCGGAAAAAGAGAAATCTGAACAACCATGGTACATTATCAAATCTCAAGAAGTTACTTCTTATGTAGCTCCTGTTAAACCAGTGGTGCAAATAAACGGTCCTTTACCAAACGATAAGAAACTTCAACCTCTTCCTACTCGTTGTCGTGTACTTCAGTATTTTGACACGTTCAAGGAAGATATTGAACGATTAGATGAAGCCATTGAACCCAACTCTCAAATAACGGTTTTCACTATTACTACTCCTCATGAGAGAGAAAAAAGAGAAGTGTTTCCAAAACAGTTTTTACCTATTGCTCGACATTTGCGTCTATGTGCTAACCGCTGGGAACAAGATCTTCAAAAAGAGGTCTCATCTATGATGAATGTGTTTCAAGAAACTGAACAAGCGATTTTAAACCAAAAATGTCGAAATCAATTTTTACAAAAAGAAGCTGATCGACTCTTGGAACATGTTCTTAGTGCTGATATAATTTCTGTGATTATCAATTCTCTTTATGAATCTGGTACTTCTATGCTTGTTGCTGATCACTGTGATGATATTGAGTTGTTGTCTAAACAAATTGAGACATTAAAAGATGATAATATGAATCTCCGACAACATAACGATGATGTGCAAAACAAACTTTCTAATGAGATTTCTCAACTCAACAAAAAGCTTGAATGGTGTCAAAATCAAAGTCTTGATTTCGAACTAAAAATGCAAAGTCTTAACACTTCAACATCCTTTCAATAAGAAGATGAGGAATTAAAAAGTCAAATTTCAAAATATGAAAAGGAAACTGCAGAATTGCAAGAAGTTACAGACCATTGGCAAAAGAGTCGAGATAACTATCTCTATTCAAACAGAAAGGTCGAAAGTAAAATTCAAGATAAAAAGCACATTATCATTGAGTTGAAAGAGAAAATACGTGAACTTGAAAAAGGAAAATCTGTCAACACTAAAGTTGTTGCACCAGGAATGTACTCTTTAGACATAACCAATGTAGAACAACACACTCATAAGTCTAATATGGATCCTTCCACTTCTACAGGAATAGTTGCCACTCCTAGCGTTAGCAGATCCAAGCGTAAACGTATGAAAAGGAAGAATAGGATTTTGCAACGTAGAAGAGAGACACTAGAAGCCTCTGAAATAGAAGAACACCTTAGGAGTTTGAATAATACTCATCTTGCACTAGATCTAGATTCTGATTTGGCAAATTGTAATCCTAATCGTTGTGTAACGAATGATGAACCTTTAAATGCTTTGAATGTTAATGCTTCATGTGTGTTTTGTCGTAAGAGTATGTTATCTGGTGATCATGCTAAATGTGTTGCGAATTCTCTTTTATCTCGTTTTAAGAAACGTACATCAGGCAGGAAATCTAGGCCCACTAATGCTTCAAAATCTGTGCTAGGACTTATGCCTTGTGTAGTTTCTAAGAATGATGTAGTCCACCCACTAGTTGTGAACAATAACCCTAGGAACATGCCATCACTTAGCGAATTCACTAAGAAAAAGGGTAAATCTAGTTGGAATTGGCAACGTTGGTTACAAAGAACACATAACTTTAAATGGATTCCTAAAATTGTTAATATGTGTGCTTCTAACCCAATGGAACCCACAACTTCTTCGGGTTCCACCCTTACCATTGTACCATCGTCGTCTCTTTTATGTGATGCAGGTGGTGCAAATTGTTCTCTGGATTGTTGATAGCGGATGCTCCCGACACATGACAGGCAATCTCAAACTGTTAAGAAACTTTGTCTCAAAGTTCATTGGTACTGTCAGATTCGAGAATGATCATTTCGCTGCAATTATGGGGTATGGGGACTATATCAGTGGGAATATCGAAATTAGTCGTGTTTATTATGTTGAAGGCCTCGGTCACAATCTATTTTCAGTCGGTCAATTTTGTATTGGTGATCTGGAAGTTGCATTCAGGAGAAAACATGCTTTGTTCGTGATCTACAAGGAAATGATCTCATGTCCGGCACACGTGGAAACAGTTTATATACAATTTCAATGTCCGACATGACCGCTTCCTCTCCCATTTGTCTACTTTCAAAGGCTGAATCGACAAAATCCTGGTTACGGCACCAACGCATGTCACATCTCAACTTCAGAACTATGACTGATCTTGCTCGCCATAAAATCGTTGATGGTCTTCCTAGGTTCAGATATGCAAAAGATCACTTATGTCCCGCTTGTGAACAAGGAAAGAGCAAACGTGCACATCTAAGTTCTAAACCAGAACCAAGTACTGATCATGTTCTTCAACTTCTTCATATGGATTTATGTGGCCCCATGCGAGTACAAACGATCAATGGGAAACGATACATTCTAGTGATAGTCGATGACTTCTCCAAATGGACTTGGGTCTACTTTCTTCGAAGCAAAGATCAAGCTCCATCAATGATAATCACCTTTCTCACGAAAATTCAGGTTCAACATCGCAACACAGTCAGAATCGTAAGAACAGACAATGAAACTGAATTCAAGAATCAAACTCTTCGTGCTTACTTTGAGAAAGTTGGAATTGAACATTAAACATCAATTGCACGGACTCCCGAACAAAATGGAGTAGTCGAAAGACGCAACAGAACGTTAGTGGAAGCCGCACGAACGATGCTCATTAATGCTCAATTACCAGATTATCTTTGGGCTGAAGCCGTCTCTACCGCATGTTACACCCAAAATCGTTGTATGATCAATAAACGTCACAAAGTCACACCGTATGAAATTGTTTACAAACGAAAGCCTAACATACAACACTTTCATGTATTTGTTTCTTTATGCTACCCAAATAATGATCGTGATGATCTTGGTAAACTTAAAGCAAAGGCTGACGTCGGTATCTTTATTGGATATTGTGAAAACTCTAAAGGATTTCGAATCTACAACCGTCGTACTAGAGAGATTCAAGAGACTATTCATGCTAATTTCGATGAGCTCACAAAAATGGCTTCTGAGCAAAACAGCTTAGGACCCGCAACCAACCGTCTAAACTTTCCAGATTCTTCAGCTGAACCGTTGTCACTAACTCGTCGAGAATTGGAAACATTGTTTTCTCCTTTGTTCGATGATTCAGTTGAGACACGTGCACCAGATGTATCCACTAGTTCCGCTGCTCAACCTGATAATATTCAAGTACCTGATACAACGGTTACTACAACAACAATAGTAACACCCGATGCACCCCCGACTGAGTCACCAACAATAGAAGAACAAACCGCTTCCAACACCGACAACCCAACTGAAGATCTGAATCAAGCACAAGTACCCGAACCTGCGAATTATGATCCAAATGCATTCTTCAATCTGTTTGCTCCGACTCCGAACCTTTCAGATATTGTTGAGTCGTCAACACGCAACTTGGAACCAACTAATATGCAGCAGTTTCATAACCCTCACCCTTCAACACATCATTGGACTCGTGATCATCCAATTGTCAACATTATTGGTCATCCAACAGCTCCAGTTATGACTAGACAAAAACTTCACTCCGATGCCGAACATTGCATTTATGCTCTAACAGTTAGTCATGAAGAACCGAAAAATATTAAAGAAGCTCTCACTTACGACAACTGGATTGAATCAATGCAAGAGGAATTCAACCAATTCAAACGTCTTGAAGTTTGGGAATTAGTTGAACGACCGGATGGATTTTATGTCATTGGGCTAAAATGGATTTGGAAAAACAAGTTGGACGCAGAAGGCAATGTTATTCGTAACAAATCACGTTTGGTAGCTAAAGGATATACTCAAGAGGAAGGAATTGACTTTGAGGAATCTTTTGCACCAGTGGCTAGACTCGAAGCTGTTCGAATATTTTTAGCATACGCTGCTCACAAAAACATGGTCGTTTATCAAATGGATGTGAAAACTGCATTTCTGAACGGTCAACTACGTGAGGAGGTATACGTTAGTCAGCCAGAGGGATTTGTCGACTCAGAGAACCCAAATCATGTCTACCGACTTAAGAAGGCTCTCTATGGTCTCAAACAAGCCCCCAGGGCGTGGTAAGATAAACTTACTGCTTTCTTGCTTGCTAATTCTTTCACTAAAGGTTTACTAGATCCAGCTTTGTTTATTCAAAAACACGGGGAAGATGTTTTAATTGTGCAAATATATGTCGATGTCATTATTTTTGGTTCTACAAACAAAAAGTACTCAAACGCTTTTGCCAAATTAATGAAACAAAAATTTGAAATGTCAATGATGGGTGAACTTACGTTCTTCTTAGGACTACAAGTTCATCAATCACCCCGTGGAATTTTCCTAAATCAGTCCAAATATGCTCTTGAGATAATTAAGAAACATGGAATGACCAGTTGTGATACATACAATACTCCTATGGCCAACACAACTAAGTTAGATGCAGATCCAAATGGGAAACCAGTTGACCCTACAAAATACCTTAGTATTATTGGGTCACTCATGTACCTAACCACTAGTAGACCGGATATTGTATTTGCTGTATTTATGTGCTCTCGCTATCAGTCCAGTCCTACTGAACGTCACCTCAATGAGGCTAAGAGAATCCTTCGATACGTAAAGGGAACCATTCACTTGGGGATCTGGTATCCAAAGGATTCCGGTTTTGAACTAATAGCTTTTTCAGACGCTGATCATGCAGGGTGTATGGATACACGCAAAAGTACCTCTGGTGGTTTGCAGTTTCTTGGAGATAAACTCGTGTCTTGACAATCAAAGAAGCAGGATTGCACCTCACTTTCCTCAACAGAAGCTGAATACGTTGCCATGTCTGCCTGTTGTGCACAAGTCATTTGGATGCGTACACAGCTAATAGACTATGGTTACTTATTCAACAAGATTCCAATGTATTGCGACTCGAAAAGTGCGATAGCAATCTCGTGCAACATGGTTCTGCATTCAAAGTCTAAG
>LBNU01038511.1:63350-74688 GCA_014162995.1 Artemisia annua
CTTTCATTTAGATAATTATAAAACAAGTTCATGTTTAAATATAAATGCAAAGCTTAGTTATATAAGACTTAGGAACTAAAGTGATGTTTTATTACAAGCTAAAGTTTGTACTTTGTCATTAACAAAACTTAGCAAAGATCGTTAAAATATAAATAACGTTTTTAGGCGATATTTGTATTAACACACTATTTAGATGACATTTCAAGAGAAGAATTATTTCAGGTTTCCCCAGCCCACAATATAATCATAGTCGGTTAGGTTTCGCTGGCAACTATGGCAGTCTTCTGCCAAGAGATTGTCATGAACTTGGACATGGTGCCCTAAATGACGCCATCATGAATTTATATTATGAACACTCTCGACAGAGTCAACGCATAGCGCTGTTGGTGATCATTCAAATGGTGCCAGAAGCAGTAAGGATAAGGTACATTGAACATCTTATCCGACGAAACATGTTGGGGGAGAATCTAAACTTCATACCAGACGCCATGGCCAGAAGCATGGAGAACGTATGGTCGGCTCTATCCAAGCAGATCCAATGGTCAACAAGTGAGTATGTAGCCTTTAATAAGTGCATTGAAATTATAAATAAGTCTAACCAAGATGGTCCAAATAAAAAGTGTAAATATGAGGTGTCAAGGCGCAATGCTGGCTCTAGTGTTGTACCATTGTAACCCCAGAGCAATAAGAATGCCAGTTCCAGTTGCTGTTGGGGCTGACCAGCGTTGTCCGTATGTTGAGCCAACCACAAATATCATAGGAAGGGATGGGCAATGCATGGATGTGAAAGATAACCAATACAATAATGGGAACGCCATTATTTTGTGGGCATGCGGAAATGCTCAACGTACCCGAAAAAATAAAAGTGTAAATAGAATAGTTTCCAACTTTAGTTTATACAAATAAACCATCACAAAAACTTACGAATGCATTACTAAATAATTTTTTTCTAACATATTCAGTGCATAAAAAGTATAGTAAACTCAAAATAATGTCATTTTTTTAATCTATTTTGATGCTTCCGAGTATATAACTAGGGGAGAGCAACAAAGCCGAAACCATCTAGGATTTATTGATTTAGGTTTTGGGTGTTTAAAAAATATCTGTATTTGGATATCCGAAAACTTGATCATAATTTTCTAGAAAGTTAGGTTTTATGAAAGGACAATTTTGGAACTCATATAAAAGTTTTCCATAAATTATAGATATCCAGATATATAAATAAAACTGTTATCTGAAATTTCGGATATACGAATTTAAAAAAAAATAATAATAAAAAAAATAAAATAAAAAAACCTTACAAAAAAAATTATGTCTAACATAAACCATCATCGCAAATTTTGGATATCCAAATTTGTGCAAAATTTGCGATATACCTAGTTGTTAACAAGTCCCTTAAAATTTTAAATTATCAACAAAAAATATTGTCAAAAATGCCTCATTTCATATTTTCGCTTCAGTAGCCACTTAGATAGGAGATATTTCATGGCGGTTGTTTTTTTTTCATTATAGAAAAGTCGCTAATTGGGAGAGGCTTGTGGTATATTAAACGTTAAATTATGGGCTAAACAATGGTATTTTAATACAATCATTGGGCTTATTGGATGGGGTCTAGCACCCTCTAGCCACCCCCCCCCCGCCCCTGGTTGTATCGACTCAAATTTTAGCCCATAAGCACCTTATTGGGTTCCCGACCGACGCTTCTAAGATGCTAACGTTGTTAGTAACTGATAAGGAGAAATTTTTTATGCTTTTAAAGGGTCATTTAAGCCCTAAGTCGTGATAATATGGTCATTTATTACCTTAGATCGTTTCTTTTGTCAATTTAGGTACTTTTGAGAAGAATTCTGGAAAAAGAAGCATTTTGGACGTTTTTGGAGCAAAAAGTGAAGAAAACGACAAAGTCAAGAATCCAAGCTGGAAATTTTACCTGACGGCGTCAAGAATTAGAAAGGGACGGCGTCACTCATTGGAACAAGAGGTGGCTATCACAATTGCACTTGACGCGCTAGAAGAAAAGTTGATGCATAAGGCGTGACGGCGTCACCTTATACAGAAAGTAGGTCGTCACGTGTATTTCCCAAAGTGTGACGGCCCAGAAGTTCTACAAGGGGACGGCGTCAAGTAGTTGGATTGGACGACAAGAAACCCTAGACATGGCGAGATGACGACATCAGCTATTAAAAGGGGACTTCGTCACGATTGTAAATCTATATATACTTTTTGATTTTTTTCATTCAAAGAAAGGACTTTTAGTAGGGAACTTTGGGTTACGAACCCTAGTCGACTTTTGTAGCAATTTTAGGGTTTCAAACCCTCTTTTCTTCCCTGATCAATTAAAGATAAGTTATCCTTTAATCATTCAATATGTATATGTGTTGTTTGATTATATCGTATGCTTTTCTTTCTTTTAACATGCTAGCTTAGATTTACTTGTGTTTGCTAGATCTAATGAAACCTAGTTATTGATTGTTGGTTGTTGGTTTGTCATTAATTGTTGTAGGTTATTGATTTTAGCGTTAGGCTTAAGAAAACTGGCTAATCTCCTATATGCTAACTTGCTTGAACGTCTTAAGAAACGTAATCGGATGTGTACTATGGTTTTATTGGTTGTATTACATGCATAAGTGACTATCAATGAGGCCATGATAGGATACTAAACGTGTCGTCATAGGAAGAGATAGAAGCTTATAGAGTTGGGGAAGATCGTACACGACCCCACGAATGGTATTAAGGAATGCAACCCTTCACCTATGCACTTGTGACAAACCAATTAATCAATAAAAGATAACTAGAGAGTAGTGACATCTAAGTAAACATGCTTTTCTCCATATTAGAAGTTCTCACATTTTATTTTCTTGTTATTTATTTTATTTGTTAAAGTAGTTATTTGGGTTAGTTGACTACTAACTAATTTCGCCCACTCTTCCAATACCCGAGATATTTTACTTGCTTTCCATAAAATATAAAAATACAAAAAGAATCATCTCTCACCTCTAGACCTAGTTAGATTAGTTTCAATCCTAACGAACACTATTCCCCAAAAGAACAATCAATCCTCCGGTACTTGCCACTCACTATACTATATTGGTCAGGTATACTGCCTGGTGGAGATTGCAAGCTTCTCAAGATCCATTGAGAAGTAAAACCTTTTGCGTAGACCGCAATCCACGCATCAGTAACAAAATCGAACTGAGAAATGAACAAATGTTTGGTTAATCAAATATACATGCTACTTGAGTCCTTGGGATGTAGGTTATGAAAGTTAAGGGTATTATGTGTAGATTCTAAAAGTCAAGCACTACAAGAAAAAGTAGCTTTAGTGACGAGAATTTTTTTTGGTCACTATTTAGATGAAGATAGTGACGATATATTTTTTGGTCATTATTTTTGGTCATCGGTAAAAAGTTAGTGACGAACCTTATAAGTGGTCACTATTTAGTCACTAAATTACATGACTAGTGACGAGAAATTTCGTCATTAAACATTAGTGACAACATTTTGGTCACTATTTCACATATTGCTGTGAGTGAATTCTATAAAATGATTAAAGATACGGACAATTACATACATACTTACTAAAACTTCTATATTCATATATTCATAAAATTTGCTCAAAAAAAATATATTCATAAAAAAAAATCGTAAATACTATCCCACGTTACGGATGAAAAACTTGTAAATCACAATTGCATATATTTAACTTTATTTGATGCAATTCTCCTCTAAACATATTTTTTGAAACATAAACTTACAAACACCATATTATATTTTAGTGATATGTAACAATGAAATGAAATGAAAAAAAAAAAAAAAAAAGATTGATAAATATCAAACATGTATTCAATAAATAGTAACACATATATTATCGAATTTTCCTTTTATAACTGGAGCAATAAAATGAAAATCCTTGTTAAAAAAACTGAACAAATAAATACTAATTAGTTTTTTTTTTTTTTTTTTTTTTTTTTTTTTTTTTTTCCTTCCTTCCTTTTGAACAGAGATTTCATTTCACACCTCACAAATGGAGGAAATTTGAACATAACAAGTTACATCTAACATAACAAGTTAAGCCAAAACAAGACATACACCAAAATAGTTGTGAGATCCTACAGCAACACCATACAAGGGTGGGGGAATCACCAGAGTGAGCTTTTGGTGGACACAACCATATGAAGGTGTAGATTGACAAAAATACATAAAGTACATAAAACATACAAAGAAGATAAAACTAAGCATCCATAAAGGAGCCAGACCTAAACCTAAAAGATCTAAATTCAAAACCCAAGGCAGCATCAAGCCATCGATGACGGACCGCCACAGATCTGAGCAGAGGAGTCCGGGAAACAGCGGCAGCAGCAGCAAACGGCGAGAGCACGACGGCAGTGGGCGGTGACAGATCTGTAGGTAAGGATTTTTATTGAAAGGAGGGAAAAGTAAAAGGGAGATCCGGACGGTCGGCCGAGACCGACCGCCGAAATTTATTTGAGAGAGCGGAGCTTGGCTGGAAAAAACCTAGAGAGAGGTAGGAGAAAAGAAGAGAGAGAGATGATAAGGAATCAAAACACTAATTAGCTTGAACCCGTCATTCCCAAACTTCCCCTTTTCATAAATATATCAAAATCAAAAAATTAAACCCTAGCAGACGATCGCCGGCGATCTCCATCACCATCTTCGTTCCGTTACCATTACCGCCATTGCACTGCCATCATCACCATCGTCGCACCGTCACCATCACCATCACAACATCACCATCACCATCACCAGCGTCGCGGCGTCGAGATCACCGTCGTCACTTCACCATCGCCACTTTCACATCGTCACCTTCACAATCACCGCCATCGTCTCCGATTCAGAGACACCTGTAAGGTTAATTTCTGATTTTACCATCATCAATCATCTCTGTTATTTGTAACAATAATTTCAACATGTTGTTCGATTGAGTATGTGAGTGTTGAAGATCACTTGTGAAATCTCTATATAAACTCCTTATTTAGAAACGTTTACTTTAGGTATGTTTGGCAATAAGCTTTTAAGAGCGTTTAGAAACGTTTACTTTAGGGTTTAACGTTCAGCGTTTAGAATTGAGAGCACATTTGGCAAGCAGCGTTTAGCATTTTACCTTTTTATCAAAACACTACTTGAAGGGGGCGTTAAGCGTTTAGCTTTTACATCACTTGTGAAAAATGTATAAACTGCTTTTTTCATTTTGCTTGAAGCTGAGTACATTTCGGGCTGAACACCTTGCGGTAGATTTAGTAGTTAACAAGGAAACTAAAACACCTAAACGTTAGTGTAGGAGGTGATTTATTGTGAAGAAACCAAATGAAAATTCCAAAACCTATTTGAAAATTATACCATAAGATTAATGAGAATGGCTTCAAAATATATTATAAGTGAGAGAGTTAGCGTGAAACATCTAATGGGTTAAGGTGGTTTTCTCATCTGAGTATTAGGTCGTGTTTTCAAATTTAGGAGCTATGATCGAGCTTTGTGACAGTTAAATATCACTCATCTGGAAGTTATTATCAAAAATAATTTATGAGTATGAAGGACAAATAATTTTCAGGACCCTATTGAGCTAAAATGTGTAATAACGAACCTTTTTAAACAGGAGCCCTCAGATTGTAGTTATCGCTGATGGATGATACAACAGCCCTGAGTTACTGGTTGAATTGAAGGTTAATTACAAAATATGAAGTGATCAAAAAAAAGAGCAGCCAAGAACGAGATGATGAGTTGGACATTGAACCCGTTGGGATTTTGTACGAGGATGAAACTTGGAGGTCTGGAGTGCTTTCTTCTACACTCAGTAAGTTTACTTTTAACTTCAGTGTGAAATGCTTGTATAGTGTTAAAATTGAACCATTATCTCAAAGACCAACTATGATATGTTGCTACTGATGTTAATAAGCGGTGAATATATATTACGTATTGCAGCATGTTTAACTGACAACAATTCGAATGATTTCTATAATGCTGCTAACTGAGTGTAAAATGTAGGGGTGGTAAGTTGTGCCCGAAATTAGAAAAATGGGCTAATTTTGACAAATTTGTAAAAGATTGGGGCACATTTAGCCTCCCCCCTTTTTTGAAATGGGCATATATTGCCATCTAAAAGTTAGATGGACACAAACGGGCACATATTTTTTCTCAATTGGAGAATATTACAAATGTTTTAAAGAAAAACTTATAGATGTAATATATTTAATTTTTTAAATATAAATAAGGTGTTACGTTTGAGGAATTTATTTCGTCGTTTTTGGTCTTTTCTAAAGCGATTTGTATAACATGCACCCGTTTCACGGGCAACGGGCTAAACGGGCACCGGGCTAAACGAGCACGGGCTAAACAGGCACCGGGCTAAACCGCCCGTTTTTCCACCTCTAGTAAAATGGTAACATACGATGGGCCTGTGAGCCAATATATTGCTACTTGCGTAACCAGAGGCGGCGGAGGGAGGGGGTGACTAGTGGGTGCTAGGCCCCCCTCAATCAACCCAATTATATTGTGTTTAGTGAGCCCGATAGCCCATATTATGTATGATTTGTGTAACCAGCCCCCTTCAACTGACGCTATATCATTTTCTTTTGCAAAGTCAAAACCAAAATAAATCTCTAAATTTCACGGTTCAGTCATCTTTGTGGTTAGTCATTATTAAGTGGGGATTCAATACAATTAAATACTTGTATAATTATTTTTTATTACACGCTTACAAGTAGTTATTGAATGTTNATCTCAAAGACCAACTATGATATGTTGCTACTGATGTTAATAAGCGGTGAATATATATTACGTATTGCAGCATGTTTAACTGACAACAATTCGAATGATTTCTATAATGCTGCTAACTGAGTGTAAAATGTAGGGGTGGTAAGTTGTGCCCGAAATTAGAAAAATGGGCTAATTTTGACAAATTTGTAAAAGATTGGGGCACATTTAGCCTCCCCCCTTTTTTGAAATGGGCATATATTGCCATCTAAAAGTTAGATGGACACAAACGGGCACATATTTTTTCTCAATTGGAGAATATTACAAATGTTTTAAAGAAAAACTTATAGATGTAATATATTTAATTTTTTAAATATAAATAAGGTGTTACGTTTGAGGAATTTATTTCGTCGTTTTTGGTCTTTTCTAAAGCGATTTGTATAACATGCACCCGTTTCACGGGCAACGGGCTAAACGGGCACCGGGCTAAACGAGCACGGGCTAAACAGGCACCGGGCTAAACCGCCCGTTTTTCCACCTCTAGTAAAATGGTAACATACGATGGGCCTGTGAGCCAATATATTGCTACTTGCGTAACCAGAGGCGGCGGAGGGAGGGGGTGACTAGTGGGTGCTAGGCCCCCCTCAATCAACCCAATTATATTGTGTTTAGTGAGCCCGATAGCCCATATTATGTATGATTTGTGTAACCAGCCCCCTTCAACTGACGCTATATCATTTTCTTTTGCAAAGTCAAAACCAAAATAAATCTCTAAATTTCACGGTTCAGTCATCTTTGTGGTTAGTCATTATTAAGTGGGGATTCAATACAATTAAATACTTGTATAATTATTTTTTATTACACGCTTACAAGTAGTTATTGAATGTTATGTTTTTTTATTTGCTTTCATCTTCTTTCTGCTTCATCTTAGTTGAATATAGAATGTTTCATGTTTTTAAGTTATGTTATGTGATTTGGGAATTTAAGGCATGTAGTTAAAAGCATCAGTTTATATAAACAATTAAAACTTTTTTTTTTGTTTGAAATAGGCCATACCAAGGAAGTTTAGCTCATATTTTTAAAGCCATAAAGTACTTGGTTAAATCGTTATGACGGTCAAACATTCGCTTATGATAACCAAAACTATTGGTAGTAGATCGAGCTCCTCATTCTTATGATTTTAGGCTGATCGACTCATATTAGTGAAATCATCGGTTATTAGAAAGGGAACCGTTATCCATTCTTAGTAGGTTATATATTGCTACCATCATAAATAATTTCGGCCCCCTTAATCTAAAATCTTGGCTCCGCCCCTGCATACAATGTCTACACTAGCCCAAATGAAACCATCCTTTGTGTCGATTCCTTTTAAAGCATGTACTCTCAACTGCTTTGTGGTATCATTTACCGTCAAGAAGTTCTTCGTTGTGGGGCTGTTTTCGCTTCTAGTCTTGTTCGGGCCATTAAGTTCCTCACGTTACACTAATCGAAACTGGAACCTTGAACCCTAAAATCACTGACCCAAATATTCGGGCTTGCATGTCAAAGATTTTGAAGCCCGACCATGAACTGGCCCAGTTTGTTACGGGCCAATGCTTTGAAGGGAACTGGGAAGGGATTATAACCCGGGTTTGCATGTCAAAGATTCACCATTTTGTGTCAATATTTCACACAAAACATTTTCTTGCACTTGGCCACAATTCTAGTGTAAGTGTTTTTAGTATTCTAGGGTTCAATATTTAATTTATTTGATACATAAAACGTATAACTGTCATACTCAAACCACCAAAGCCAAGTGTTAAACGAGTCGTTTTCATGTTTGAAACTTATGTTATTCGCGCGCTCCGAACCTGTTAAGACACGATTTGCCAGCTCTAACCGGAATACATGAGTTATCGAAAAGATAGGAGAGGAAGATGATGACTGTTTTGGTCACGTGTGGTGCTCAGTAAAGACTAAAAAGGGTGCAATACTATTTTGTCATGTAGTGGGTACATGGATAGGGAAAGTAATTTACTACCGATGGTAATTATTTCTTTCTCCCTTTTTGTTTTTCTTTCAACCTTTTACTACGGAGTACATTGTAGTAGTTCTGAATAGGGTTTTGCTAACAACAACCCACTGGATTGTGATTAAGGTTTCCTTAATTGAAAAATGAACAATTAATAAACATCAAGCATTCCGTGTTTATCAACACATAATCTGTGAAACTCGTATAGGTTTGTGCATATTAACTCAACTGATCAGATATATACTTTGTATGTTATCCCGTATTGATTTTAGATAACATTACGTTAATCAAATCTCCTACTTTATCACAAATTGCATTTTTTTTTCAAATCTTTAGATGACAAAATTAAAAAAAAACATAAAGATTAAAAAGAGAGAAAGTAATTTAAAAAAGAAGAGTATAATGTCCTATCAATAAGCGAAAAGTTAAACTAAATAAAGAAATAAAAATATACAAATGTTGTTTTCGGATAAGTAAAATTAACATCATGCATACAAGAATATAAATAGCGTGAGGCGTAGCATGACGGCATGATCAAGTCTCACGTCTTAGAAGTTATGGCGAAGCCATAGCATTTTCTAAAGCGTGACTGAAAGTGGCACAACTATGAAATTATTTATAGACTTATATATTATTATATCATATTTCATATAACGAATTTATAAAAAGTGTTATACATAATGAATTAAGTCAAGGAACAATCCTTGCATTTAAAATTCTCCATTTCTTTCAAAAAAACATTTTTTCATCGGAGTTAAATTCAGAAAATTTGTCACGCTTCGGGCCTTATCGAGCATTTTCACGCCTCATTTCATGTCACGCCTAGAGCCGACGCTTTGGTCTATTACGTACAGTGGAGGTCACGCCTCACACCTTAGTGACGCTATGGCGCGCCTTTTAGAACCCTCCTAGAACTATCCCAAGTAAAATAATTTCCAAAATCTATTAAGTTGATATTCCGGTTTTATTTAAAAGACATACCAAAGATAGTGTTCCATTTATTTAAACAGGGGCATTTTACACCTTCTCGCCCAGGACCAGTCCTGATTTTTATGTTAACGCGTTTCTCAACTTCGTATGAAGGGTTTTGCTATATACTAGTGGAATCTACAGTAGAATAATGATGAAAAATAGTGCAGGACGAATTGAAGACTCGAAAAGTGAAGTTTCCATATTTACATTGCCATTTTTATTCGTGGGTTGTGCGAATTACCATGGAAATAGTCCAATTCAAATATATGTAACATTCAATAAATAAGAATCCTATGACTTGTGCACGTCAAAACTGAACGAGGATGAAGTTTCAATCTGTCATTTGTGAATTCGGTCGCAGTGTTTGTACAAAACAATGTCGCATTTTGCCTAGACATGACATCAAAGATCGAGTCAACTCAAGTACATTTCATATTAAACACGGTTGTCACACAAGATAAATGGCGGGAAACATTAACTAACTACTTTGACCCTCTTTGACTTTTGCCTATACTTAACATACCAGTATAGAACGTTCACATATTACCACAGTCAACTAAACACTTATGGTGATGATGATAATTTGATGACATTGAGCTTGTGATGATCATAGCAGCTTGTTGAAGCTTGCTGAGTTAACCGGGTGTTTGGATGCTTGTTTGACTTCTTTGAAGTCAACTGTCTTGTTATCTCCATTACCCCCCCCCCCCTGCAAGTTGGCAGTGTGTATGGATCACACACTCCAAACTTGGATATGCATTGATGAAATGGAGATCTGCTGAGTCCTTTTGTTAAAGCATCTGCAACTTGTTTGTGAGAGGGTATGAAAATGGGTTGAATTGCTCCTGACTTGATTTTATCTTTGACAAAGTGGCAATCAATCTCAATGTGTTTTGTTCTGGCATGTTGGATTGGATTGGCTGCTAGAGCTATTGTAGATTGATTGTCACAGAAAATTGGTACAGGAGAAGTGATGGGTATTTGGAGATCTTTGAGAAGACCGGTTAGCCAAGTAACTTCACATGTACAATCTGCTAGGGCTCTATATTCAGCCTCAGTGGAGCTTCTGGATACCACACTCTGCTTCTTTGATTGCCAAGAGATAAGACATGGGCCTAGAAAGATACAGAAACCTGTGACTGATCTTCTTGTGACTGGACAACTTGCCCAGTCACTGTCACAGTAAGCCTTGAGTTGTAGGTTGTTGGTAGATGGAAAGAAAAGACCTTGTCCAGGACATAGTTTGATGTACCTGAGAACTTTGATGAGAGCTTTGATGAGAGCTTTCCAGTGTAATGTTGTTGGGTTGTGACTGAATTGGCTTAATGCATGAGCTGCATAGGAAAGATCTGGTCTTGTTATGGTAAGATAGAGTAATTTACCAACCAAGGCTCTGTATTGAGAAGGATCTTGGAGTAAGTCTCCATCTGTTTCAGTTAACTTTTCAATGGGATTAATGGGAATGTGTGATGGTTTGAGATCAAGGACTTTGGCACTTTGAAGTAGTTCTAGAGCATACTTTCTCTGACTCATGGTGATGCCTTTAGGACTTCTTAAGAACTCAATTCCCAAATAGTAGTTCAAGCTTCCCAAATCTTTGATGCTGAATGTTTGATCCAGTTGATGTTTAAAGTGATTGATTAG
>LBNU01038513.1:11717-27419 GCA_014162995.1 Artemisia annua
GTTCCTTATTTGGGTTCCTGTTCTCGTATCAATTAGATGATAATGCTTGGGGACCTGCGCACTAAGAAAGCAACAAACACCGTTAGGCTTATCGAGGGATTGTCTCCCCTGATTATCCTCCGGCGTGAGAGTAAGTAATCGAATTTAGGGTTGTGAAGAGTTTAGGGTTTGTAAGTCGTACCTTGGACGAGAGCTGTGATGCCCTATTTATACACACGTAACCGATAAGGTTTCGTGCTCCTCACTCTTCGGCGTATTCGCCGATATCAGATATTTTGTATATATCTCCTTTATTTAGGAGATATTCCATATCCAATCCATTAATAACTTTGGGCTTGGGCCTTGTAGGCCCAAACCGTCTAACTGGTAGTCCGGTTATCGTTATGGCGGCCCACACGTAGTGGGCTTAAACATTAGTATTGTTTACTAATCGGGTTCGTGACCCGAGTGTGGACTATACGTCATCACCACACATACATTACTCTTTTAGATCACACAAAATAATTAAACAAAAAATACAATGAAACCGAGCGTTTTGAGAGCTTAGCATCGTTAGATATTTTTCTCGTGAAGCATTATTCCATTTTGGAGTTGTGCTTTGGTTTGTATTCGGTTCAAGTTTCGGTTCGTGCATAGGTTAAGGTTTTGGTTCGTGATATGTATATGTAGCTGTTCGTGTACGTTTGGGTTGAGTTCCGGTTCGAGTTCATATCGTTGTTTTGGGTTCACGTCGGGAATAACTAGAGTTTTGAGTTGCTGTTTGTGATCGCGATGTGTTCGTAATCGTTTGAGCCAAGTTTCAAGTTGCGATTGTTTCATTGAAGGTAACCCATGAACCATATTTTACTAGTAATCAAACATTACTGTTGATTGATATGTATGGTAATCCTTAGATATATTATATGAAGATAATCATAAACAAAGGTTGTTATTACTCATATGCTGAATCGTATTCGGGTTTTATAACATTCTGGATGCTAAAAGGAAAATGAACGCTTTAAACTATATATATTATGACTATTGTGATACCTGAAACATGGGCTTTGATAGTGGACAAACGAAGAAGAAAATGACCTTTGATGGTCTATTATTTGTTAATTTAGTTTCTGGTCCTTGAAATATAAAACTATTTACAAAAAAATATATATTACAAAGTATTTGAAAATTACACTATTTTCACTTATACATTTATATGAAATATATGGAAGCCACATGTAGCTCAAAATTATATGATTATACATATATTAGCTTTATTTCATCAAGTTTGGTGAATCTTATATATTTTTTGTCCTCTACATGTCAAATGTGTTGCTAGTATCTTTTTGCATCGTTTTTATTTCACAATCACTTAAAACTAATTGGGATGCATCTAAATGAATAGACATGTATCTAATTCAAGTCGATGCATCTCATAATTGTGGTTATGATTATTTTTAATTCTTCTCATTTGATCTCCTACCATATTAACGCATGCATATTAACCACACATAGGGCAAAAAAATAAAAATAAAAATAAAAATAAAAATAAAAATAAATAGAAAAAGGTATGATGCTTAAATCTTAAGTGTGATTTAGGGTTAATTTACTCTTGTAGACTTTGTTGAGGACTTTGGTGGATTTCTTGGCACTAGATTGTTTTTAGCACTTATTTAGGTACGGATGATCTCTTATCTTCGTTCTTTCGAGTCATAACATGTTTGTACCGATGCTTCTCTATCTTCGTTCTTTTGATCGTTATTATATTTGCACCGATGACTCAATACTTCTTTCGATTCATAATTTGTTTGTGCTGATCATTTCTATATTCGTTCTTCTAATCGTTATTATATTCATACGGATATTTTTTTAACGTGTTCTTTTGAGTTGTTGATATGTCCTTATTTTTTTACATGCTCGTACTCTCTGTTACCGTTGCTTCATATACTCATGTTTAATTTATTGTGATACTCTGATAACTCTTTTGATATCCTTATGTTATAAGATTCTCTTTGTTTGAAAAATGCATTTAATAATGATGAAGAGTTGTAAAATGCTTTTGAAATATATATTATTGATTTTTGGGGGAAAAATGTTTCAAATGATCTTTTATAAAAATGATGTAATATCACCTTTATACGAGCGTTTCCTATGATCTCGTTTATTTGAGCAACGCGTTTCATAATTATGATAAACTCTGAAAAGCTTTTGAAATATATTTTGATGATGCTTGGAGAAAATTATGTTAAAATGATTTTTGGAAATAATGGGATTCCACTTTTATATAAGCTTTTCTTGTTTATGTTCCCATAGGACTCATATGCACGGTAAAGATAACTTTTATGAAAACTATGTTTAAACTCATTTTATGAAAATGGTGTTTGGTTGGTTTATATGTTCATTATGCTACCATAGAACCCTAGATATGTAGACAGGAGTTAGGAATACTGAGAAACTAGCGATGGAGGTACCATGGCCGCGTTATTGTTGTACTAATGGCGTGACACCACCTGTGACGGTTTGATCAATTCACGCCGTTTCCCCTTATGATATGATATGATTTTATTTTCTCATGTGTGGAGCCTTTTTATGATTTGGGTTATATGATATTATATTATGATCTTCTATGATCATGCGGTCGAGTAGTATCCATACCCTTTTTGTATCACTTGATATGATATGATGTAGGATACTTGGTATAAATATCCCAAACCCTTTTTTTTAGGACCTAAGTTTATGGTCCTAACACGTAAATGGAACGACATTTACGGGATTACATTAGATATCTTGAAAGGCACAAACACATGGGGTAGAAGCGTCATTATTGTAAAGTTATGTGTTTGTTAGCCTTTATATACCCCTCCATACTTCCATGGAGGGGTGAGACTTTGTGTAACTTTATCATTTCCCTTTCATTGAATAAAACACATAGTATTTCCCTCTCTCTACTTTCTCTCACTAACCATGGAGGTCATCTTCTTCCATGTTACCCGACCTCCCGAGTCCACAAATCAACATAAACTACGATCCTATCAAGTGGCATCAGAGCCAAGGTTATTTCTTTGTTGATTTGTGGTCGAGTATTGTCAAAAAGGCATCATCTTGAAGCTGTTTTTACCATATTCCTTAACTGTTTTTATAATTTTTTTTGGTAATAACAAGATTTACTCAGATCTGTTTTAAAGCTGTCTCTACCCTTACTTTTCGGATCTGAATTTTTTTTCTTTTTTATCTTTATCTGGGAACAGTTTTATAACAGCTTTTATACATGTTTTGTGTATCCTATGGTCAAAAGTCTGGTGCTTTATTGTCCATCCAACAGTTTTTTCTTGTTAACTGTTATAATCTTTAGTGACTTTTGGTTCCATTACCCGTGAAATTTTTTGGTCAAAATATGGCTTAAAAGGGCGTATTGAAGGTCTAAATATGGTCATAAAAGGTCGAATCTGTGGTCAAAAACTCATCGGAAAAATCATCGGAAACTGGATAACTCACCGGAATCCAATCGGAATCTCTTGTATAAGAGATTCTCGATAAGTACTGATTTTCGAGAAAACTAAACCCTATATTATCGAAATAATTTTCTCGATATCCAGGATCTCGAAAACCAAGTCCTCGAAAGCTCAGTTTCTCGATAAGTTGAAAGTTTCTCGATAAAATTTTCTCAATAAGTAGAAAATTTTTGAAATCTTTTTTGAATGAAAAACTATCGAGAACTTTTATAGAAGAGGAGATGAAGCAGAAACTTGACCAAAACCAAATACCAAACTCAAACGTGACCTCAGTCATTGAACATCATCGGCCAAGTATCTTAAACGACTAGTACATTGACAGCAGCCGACCAACATCCAAAATCCATCACTAGCTAAACCTCAGTCCCTCCTCAACACTCACAATCAATTATAAAGACTCAAACATAGAAAGTATTAATGACATGATCTCAGTCCCTTTTATTCTTTCGAGATCTTTGAAGGTCAACTAACGAAAGAAAAAAGATTCATCATCGATTTTTTTGAAGTTAAAGTTCAATTAATATCCGAATATAAAAGACACGAAATATAACAACCTCGTTACTTTCGCTCTTTAATTCGTTCAAGAACATATACTAAACGAAAACCATATGTTAAACCTACCGTGACCCTCCAAAGGGTCTTGAAGTCATTCACATGCTCTCTTGACTCGAATTGAACTGCAAATGACACTAAGGTCATGGTACGGTGGTTTGCTTGTGGTTGTGGCATTCAATTCATTTGGTTGAGCTTTTATATTAATTGAAGATGATGGTTGAGAAGTGAGTCGTCTGGTGTGAAGTGTGACAAGATTAGATCTTGTTTGAGAGGCGGATGGATTTAGGTTTTGAGTTTGACTGCTTGTGAAGAGAGGATGATGGAGATATATTGAGATGATATATCTCAGATCTGCTAATAGAGAGAAAAAGAAGTGTGGGTGGCGTGCATTATAAGAGTAGGGTTTCTAATGTCCTAACTTTTAGGGTTACAATGGTTATAAGAGTGGTGTATGGATCGGGTTCTTTTAATTGGTCTTAATCGGGTTTATTCTTTCTTGGGCCGAACAGAATTACTAAACAAAGAAATGGATTGTTGGACTTGTGGTTGGGCTGATTAGCTTACACGAATATTTGGGCGGACAAGTTCATATATCCCAAGTATTTTTTATGCAGTGTGTTAATTGTTTAGTAAAATAATGTTTGGCAGAAAGCGTGGTATTTTGGTTATGACAAATTTTCACGGGGATACGGATACATTTTTTGACAAGATCGGGAAACCATTATCAAGTTGACTTAAAAAGTCAAAAGGCTAGTTTTGAGCGTTTAACCGCAAGATGTGACTACGACGATAATTCTTTATTATTTATTTGAGATTGAAGTGGAATTTCACGGGTGCGTGTACTTAGTATCTTGAAGATATTGAGGATGGCGATAATTCTTCGAGATCCTTGTTTGAGCTTTTAACCTTTACATTGACAGAGACTTGAGTTGTCTAGTTATACATGGTGTTTGATGCTTTTGCGTGTATAACTATCACTTTAAGGAGTTACGTTGTAGTGCTCAGTGTCACACAAAGTTGTGGATACTCAAGAGGTGAAGTACATCTTATACTTGATGATAATAGAGTATAGAGTACTTAGGGATTCGACGGGGGACGAACTCTCTACGCGCTCTTAGTCATACAATAGTGCAAGTTTAAGTCACAAGTTTGGGTTATTCTACTCCATTCTCAAGTTCATAATATTGGGTTTTCTCCATCAGTAGTCACTACAAAAAGCCGTCAGAACGATAATGGGGTCGGTAAAGAGTTGGTTGAGAGAAGAATAAAGAGTGGAGATGTTATCAGCAGTTGATTCTCACGGGATTTGTGGAACTTCACACATATTCGACCAATTTGGACATACATGGGTTACGCTGCCTTCATTTTCCATCGTAAACATAGTGTGTATGCTTCCGATTCCGTGAAGACATCGTGGAGGAAGATAGAGAGGGTGTTGCTTGAGGTTGCTTGACTTCTTTGCGAAAACCCTCTTCTTTCACGAGTTTTTGCAATCAGGGGAAGAAATGAGACGGTCAGTGGTTCAAACGTCTTACTTTGGTGTAATCGTCTCAACTTTCACGGGTTGTTTTGTGTGAAGTTACCTACATATGATATTTTAACCGCATTATGATGCCTCACACACGGTCATATTATCGAGTATTCGTGTAAACACAGGTGATTATTATTCCGATAGACCGCAACAATCAGGGGGAAGAAGTAATATTTCATCTTTCATGGTTTGTTTGGTATGAAGCATCTACATACGTGAGAAGATCTTGTTGATTTCTTGCATGTTACCCCCGAACGGAGCTTCCGTATTAAGCATAACCGTTACTAGTGACTAGTCAGATTTGCTTGGTGTGGTTTACTGTGTCATCTACAAATTCNCCGCATTATGATGCCTCACACACGGTCATATTATCGAGTATTCGTGTAAACACAGGTGATTATTATTCCGATAGACCGCAACAATCAGGGGGAAGAAGTAATATTTCATCTTTCATGGTTTGTTTGGTATGAAGCATCTACATACGTGAGAAGATCTTGTTGATTTCTTGCATGTTACCCCCGAACGGAGCTTCCGTATTAAGCATAACCGTTACTAGTGACTAGTCAGATTTGCTTGGTGTGGTTTACTGTGTCATCTACAAATTCCGCTGCGTACTCAAAACTTCAAAAGTTAGAAGACTTGTTTACTACATCAAAGTTTCGAATCTGCTGAAGACGGTTGTCAGTTTGGGGGGAAGCCGATTCAGAAACTTCGCCAAAAAGAAGTGTACGAAGAAGCCGCTAAAGATATGCAACATGAATTGGGGGGAAGTTAATCCATTTCATGCATATTACATCATTTGCCTACAAGTGAAGAAAAAGTTCTCAAGTCGAGGTACAAGATGAAGACAAAGTGCGTCAACTGTAGTCATCCTCAGCACTTGAAGAGCCGACGAAGACCTTTCTTTATTTGTATTTGTACTTGTAGGAAATGTTGTAAGTAATCCCTTATGTCGCCCCATTGGGGGAAGATTGTTAGGACCTAAGTTTATGGTCCTAACACGTAAATGGAACGACATTTACGGGATTACATTAGATATCTTGAAAGGCACAAACACATGGGCTAGAAGCGTCATTATTGTAAAGTTATGTGTTTGTTAGCCTTTATATACCCCTCCATACTTCCATGGAGGGGTGAGACTTTGTGTAACTTTATCATTTCCCTTTCATTGAATAAAACACATAGTATTTCCCTTCTCTCTCTACTTTCTCTCACTAACCATGGAGGTCATCTTCTTCCATGTTACCCGACCTCCCGAGTCCACAAATCAACATAAACTACGATCCTATCACTTTTTCTTCAACCGTATAGTTGTGGTATCGGAGCTTAGGTTTGGTTATGTAGGAAACCCTTAGGTTTGACCTGTGAGTTGTGGGTAGATCACGGTTCGTATCAAACTTGCATATTCTTTTAATCCGTGTTGACATTTTTTGTTTCGCCTCTTGGTTGATCCTTTCGTAGTTTAAGAATATTTTGTGGGAAGCAAAAGCGTGATTAAACCATACGTGCATCATCATTTCGACACTTATAATTATATTCATCGAGAACCTAATAAATGAAGTTATTATAAAGTATGTCTATGTCAAGATATGCCCTGCTCAATTCGTTTTACTTGTACATGTTAGATTACTCTTTTAGTTTGTACACTATTATTTTGGGCTAATGTTTCACATGGAAATCTAGCTGCTTACATATCATTGATCATGGCCACGCCTTCCAATTCCCATCGATGGAAATATGATGTCTTTGTAAGTTTTAGAGGTGAAGATATCCGTAAAAGTTTCATTGATCATCTATTCAATGATTTCAAGCAAAAAGGAATTTGTGCTTTTAGAGATGAAAACGAATTGCCTAAAGGAGAAGAGATATCTCCTCATCTCTACAAAGCCATTGAACAATCAAGGTTTTTGATAGTTATCTTCTACAAAAATTATGCTTCTTCATCATGGTGTCTGAGGGAACTTTTCAAGATAGTTGAGTGCAAGCAATTGGGAAAGCCTAAACACAGGTTCAAATTATCTTTTATGATGTTAAACCTGATGTGGTGAGGAGACAAACTGAGAGCTATGCGGAAGCGTTTGCCAAACTTGATGTTTCAAATAGAGCAGAGGTAGATAAATGGAAGGAAGCTTTATCCATAGCGGCTAACCTATCTGGTCGGGATCTCGAGGACATGACAAATGGGTAAATTCTTGTTTTGTATGTTTATCTTTATGTTAGTTATTTTTGCACAACCAATTAATTTTGTAGCTCTACTATAGCTTAACTCTCTGTATTGACTTTTTTCTTTTGTTTTATGGTTAAAGATACGAGTCCAAGTTCATTGATTGCATCTCCAAAGAAATCCTCACAGAATTATGTGACGGACCCTTGCATGTTGGTGATTACCTTGTTGGCATTGATTCCCATTTCGACAAATTAGAGTTGTCACGCTTCATTGGGTCAGATAAGGTTAACATGATTGGAATATGTGGAATAAGCGGGATAGGAAAGACGACCCTTGCCAAAGCTATTTATAACTTGATGTATATCCACTTTGAAGGAAGTTGCTTTTGTGATGATTTTCAAGGAGTCGAAAAACGACAAGGTCTAACGCAAGTGCAGATGCAAATGATCGGTAAGATCCTGAAAAGAGAAGATCTAAAGATATTAAGTGTTGGTGAAGGAACTATGGTATTAAAGAAAAGGATGGCATGTAAGCGGATCCTTCTTGTTTTGGATGATGTGAATAATCTGGAGCAGTTAGAAGCACTAGCAGGTTCATCTGATTGGTTTTTCCCTGGAAGTCTTATTATTTTCACTGGTAAAGACAAACAATTGCTAAGGTCTCATAAAGTGGATGAAATTTATGAAATGGAAACTTTAAAGGATTATGAAGCTCTTGAGCTCTTTAGTTTATATTCATTTGGAAAAATGGAACCTACAGAAGATTTTAAAGATCTCGCATACCAAGTTATAACACATTTGCAAGGTCACCCTTTGGCTCTCAAAGTTATTGGTCGTTTATTGTATGAAAAATCGGTGTATGTTTGGAAAAGCGAATTGCATAGACTCCAAACATAATTCAGATATTCTACGAAAACTTCGACCAAGTTTTGATGCATTGGCATCTGATCAGAAAACAATATTTCTTGACATTGCATGTTCCTTCATTGGAGAAAATAGAGATTTTTCTGCAAGTGTGCTAGACAGCAATAACTGTTCTGCAAATGCTAATATTGAAGTTTTGGTTGATAAGTTCCTAATAACAGTTTCTACATATGATATGTCTCTTCAAATGCATGAATTGATTCAAAGCATGGCAAGGAAAATTATACGTGAAGAATTCGACATGCCTGGGAATCATAGCAGATTGTGGATTTCGTCAGAGTTTTATGATGCATTGAATAAAAACAATGTATTAACTATTAAGTGGCATTTTTTTATGTATAAGCAATTACAATTTTATGAATTATTATTTGTATTTATTTTTTGGGTAAAGGGGTTTATTATTATTTGTATTTAGGTAACAGAAGAAGTTGAAGTTCTAGTCCTTTTGCTTAAGAATGGCCAAACAATTCCCATAGATGGAAATGCTTTTACACGTATGAAGAACTTGCGTATCCTAAAAATTTGTTATCCGAAAGTCAAAGGACTTTTGCAGCCATTTGCAGTGAACTTTTAAGGAAATTTGGATTTTTTGTCAAATGAGCTAAGTTTGTTTTGTTGGCATGGATGCCCATTCAAGTACTTACCCTCCAATTCTATCCAGAAAACATTGTTGCCATTGACCTGTCTTACAGCAATGTAAAACATCTTTGGACAACACCAAAGGTATGATTCTTATCTTTTTCATATATTGTTTTGTTCATACATTTCTGCATGTTTAACACCTAATGTCTTATACTTAACTTTTTTCCCTTGATGTCAGTATTTTAGAAGATTGAAAGTTATGAAGCTAAGGAATTGTCGTAACCTTGAAAGTCCCCCAACTTCACAAATATGACAAATCTTGAAGAGTTACATCTTGAAGGTTGTGAGAAGTTGGTCAAACTTCACCCATCAATTAGAATGCTTAAGAGGCTTGTTGTCTTAAATATGAGAGACTGCAAACGGCTTAAGAAATTCCTTTCCGAACTGGAAACAGATTATTTTCAGATTCTGATTCTCTCGGGGTGCTTGAAGGTGGACAAACTTCCGAAAGTCCTCGGCAAGATCAAAACCTTATTGGAGCTTCATATTGATCGAACTTCCATCGCAGAACTTCCTTCTTTTGTACCCTCTCTGACAAACCTTGAATCATTATCATTTGGTCAACATCTGAATAATCGGTCTAGATGGTGGACTTCATGCCCTTTTCGTTTACTAAATAAACAGCAACATCCACAAAGATCAGTAATGTCTTCATTGGCAGGTTTACATATGTTAAAGTCTCTGAATTTTAGCTACTGCAATTTAGTACAAACGCCTGATGCCATCGGAGGGTTATCACATCTAGAAGTTCTAAACTTGAAAGGGAACAATTTTACCAGCTTTCCTGTGAGTTTTTGTCAACTTCCTCAACTTTACAAACTTGAACTAGATGGTTTCAAGAAGCTGGAAGTGTTCTCGGAACATCCACCTAACCTATATTATATTGGTGCATGTGATTGCACCTCCTTAAGAGAGATGTTGGGAGCATTTAATCACGCAGTCATGATAAACATCCGTTGATATCAGAGACTCAAATGCCTCGAACCAAATACTGTGCTTCGGTATTTAAATTAACATATGTGAATTCTTCCATCATGGAGCCTTTGATGATTCCAAAGTGGTTTGCACACAAAAGTGTGGGAAATCATGTTGAGGTCGAATTACATTTGTTTGTTAGAAAATGAAGATATTGAAATTAAGGAGATGTGTGTAAGATTTGTCATTTAACCGATGACTCCCTCAATCACAGAACTGGAACAGAGAGCATACCATTTACATTTGGGAATTCCACGCCTCCTACCAAACTTGATAACAGAGGTATAATGTTACTTAGTGTTATCCATATTCTTATATTCGTAAAGATTATAGGTGGCAAAATGGGTGGCTCACTGGTTTGGGTACTGAGTCATAACTCATAACAGTTTCTATATTTTAGATAGTTAATGTGCTATACATGATTACTAAAGTCTAGAACTGTACAAGTATAATTTTAACTTAAAACATTTGATATAACATAACCCAAATCAACTGATTTATAGATAAATGGGCCAAAATTGTCACCTCTAGTAAAAGATATATGATCTTTGTTTATTATCGAGCTAAATTATTAATCTAACCAAACCATTAAGGAAATTGAAGGATTTAGCTTATCCAAGATATATAAATAATTTTGTTAGCTGTCGAGTGATGTTTGACAGGTTGGGTAGGAGGTCAAACTTGCCACCTTTTATTTAGTAATCATTCGCAAAACTTACATAGGCCTAGCTACAAAATTAGATTGGGATTCCATCTGTCATACAATCAGTGTGTGTACAGGTGCGCGAGTGTGTGCATGTTTGCTAACTGATTTTCATGTTTAGTTTGCAACAGGATAGAGAATGTAAAAGAAGCAGATGGATGCTCCCATTTGTTGGTATTTAGTTCAAGAATCCAGAATTTTCTGTGCAAAATTTATGTTCTAGGCTTCAGCATTTCAAACAGCAGCATGGAGTAAATTAAGATCTTGTTGACTTACTGAGAAGAGGGCTATAAACACATGCGCTTATTAGCATTCCTTAACACGATGAACTTTGAGACAATTATAGGCTACTCAAAGGGTGTGCGGCGTGTGCCTATGGAAAAATGTAAAGTGAGAAGATTCTTGCAGATGAAAGCATTGGCTATCATATTATAAACGAGACTCTTGGACTGCAGGATATGAATGTCGTGAACATTAGAAATGAAGCTTTTACAAGTATTCTCTTTGATTTTAAAACATGTTGAAGAGCTAGTGAACTCATGTAATAAGCATCCATCTCCAAATCATAAAGAGCTACAGAACCCACAATCAGCCCACAGAAGGCTCGCCAACTGGGCGGTTTGGCACAACTGTCTAAGGCCTAAATCCCCAGTCTAGGCTTCCAAATTCAGCGTTTCTGATTATTATTATTATTTTATTTATTTTATTTATTTATTTTTAAAAATTATCTAATAACGTGAAGTTAGTAATTTCTACCAGTGATGTACTTGTGTGTTATTTATACCAGAGTAATGATAACTAGACCTTAGACAAAAATAATTCTACCAAATATTCAAAGTTTGATGCTTGTTTGAAACACTCTCTTTACTAATTAATTTTAGGTTAAATATATGCTATAGACATGGAAAATGATACAACCACATAAAAAGTTTTACAAAAATGAGCCACAAAATGATGTGTCACATAGGAATTGGGGGAATGAAAGATAGGAGAGAAACTATAGTATAATCAACCAACCATTGCTTGCCACATCATTTTGTGGAGAGTTTTGTTGATATTTTTATGTGAGTGTATCACTTCTCGATAGACATCTACGAGGAACATAGATCAAGACAATTACAAGTGATTGTTGGAGTACACTTTGGCAACCGTTCATTACATTTTATTGCAATAAGCACACTTGAAATAACATAAATAAAAAACAATTACACAAAAACAATGACACCCAATCCCGCAGGGTATAGGGATAAATAAAAACAATTGATTAATTTAAACACAGCTATCATAAGTAGTGTGTTCATAGTTAAAATGAGATATTTAAACCATCAAACTTTTCTTTTGTGATCCCATCAAGAGTTTGTATCATATCAGTTGTAAGATAATTAACTGAATCACCAACTGTTGGGTCACTGAATTCCCAAACTCTCTTAATCTAGGATTTGAACATAAAATAACCTAAGTGTTTAACTACCATTAACACAATCAAGTCACTGAGTGAACAGTCACTCAGTGAGTCATCTTCAGGATGCTTGGGACAAGCTTAAGAAGAAAAGCTTTCCATTCAGTGAGGCGGATTCTCAGTGATTGGCACCTAAGCCAAAGAAGAAGGTGATGGATTCAGTGAGTGATGACAATAACTCACTGAATCCCAAGTTACTCCTCACTGAAGCAACAAAAGCTAAAGACTGAAGATTAAAGACATGAAGCCTGAAGAATGGGCGGGACAAGGCGGGAAACGTTTGAAATTACCAAGAGTGTCAGTATCCTTGTAAAGTCAAACTTTCTCTGAATGGTTGGGTTCAGGATGGTGTCATATCTGAACTTCAGAAAGTTGCATTGTCCTATACCTAAAATAGACTTATGTAACAGAGACAAAATACGTAAGTATTTTGTCTCAACTAGGCTGATGTAATCTTTGTCTTTTTCACAACGGTTGTAATATACTTGTGTATAAATAGGAGTCATAAGAGAGAGTAAAGGTTGCGGAGTTTGTGCACTTAATGCTTAGACATTCACAAACTAATCTTTACTCTCTCCAAATAGCAACCATCCCTAAGATAGCTTAGTGGGTCTTTTGTTGCTACTTAAGCATAGCTTAAGTTTAGTGAGGAGTAACACCATACCATACTTGTCATTTCAATCCCAAGTGTTGTTCCGCAAACACTTGGGTATAATTCTTTTGATTAATTTCTAATAAAGAGTTAAACGTTGAAAATCTTGTTTCTTATCTTTTACGTTTTTAGTTATTAATCTTTGCATCATTATGCTATGTAACTTGGTTAGATTAACTCGATAGTTAACCATTAACCAAGTAAAAGGGACCAACAAGTGGTATCAGAGCCTCTGGTTTATAAAACTTTCAAAACAACAGAGTGCTCAAAAGTTTTTAAAATCAAGATCCTACCATGGCTGATAATGATGTACCCCAACTAGTCGATAAAAAGGGAGGAAGCTATAATGCTACTGCTCCCCGACTCGAAGTTGGAAAATTCAACAAGTGGAAAAAGCGCATGCTTTGCTACTTAACTGGGATGGAACCTTATTACATCACACTGATTAATGAGGGTCCATATGTCCCTAAAACTGCTGAAGGTTTAGTTAAACCTGAAGCTCAGTGGACCTCTGATGAGATAAGGGTGGTTAATCAAGACCAGCGCCTGAAAAGCATCATTATATCTTGTCTCCCTGATGATATAATGGAATCAGTCATTAATTGTTCAACTGCAAAGCAGACTTGGACTGACTTGGTTCATAGCTATGAAGGCCCCTCAAATACCAAGGAAAACAGGATCATGGACCTGAAACTTGAGTACAACACTTTCAGGGCCAAAGACTCTGAAAATCTCTCAGAGACCTATACCCGTTACAAAACTCTTCTGAATGAATTGACCAATGATGGTGTCACCCTGTCTAAGCATGAAATCAATGTTGGCTTTGTCAACTGTCTCCCTGAGAAGTGATTAAACTTCTCTCAGGGTCTAAGAAATGCAAACCATCTTCAAATTCTTGAGCTCGCTGAGATTTATGGGAAATTTCTCTATGAGGATAACTTAATCTCTAGGAGATACCCTAAAGCTCAAGAAGTCAAGAAGACCCTGACTAGTCTACCCATATCAACTGCCTTCTATTCTAATGGTATTGTGCAGGATTTCCAAGAAAACTCAGATGATGAGGCTGATGAAAGGAGCAGTGAGGAGTACTTAAATGATTTACAAATTGAATTTCAAGAAAGAGCACTCCTTGCAAACTCAAAACGTTTTATTAGTAGAAACAAGACTTTTTCAAAAGCTAAAGCAAATGAAAACACTAAATGTTTTAAATGTGGAAAGAAGTGTCATTTTGCAAAAGAATGTTTCTCAAAAACAGTCTCAGAACCCTCATACAAGTTTTCAGGAAACAACTCCTCAGGAACAAAATTTCAACCGAAAATGTTTCAGTCTCCTCAATACTTTCAAAACAATACTGAGAATAGTTCTCAAAAGGATTTTGAAGCTAAGTATAGAAAGGAAAAGGCAAATCTTGCACTTCTTGAGGCATCTACCTCAATTCCTCAAGCACCTCAGGCCCCTAAATCCACTCAAGGGAAAAACAAAGGGCTGGTTGCTGAAACTTATGACTGGGATGAGGAAGAAGTGTCCTCAGAAGATGATGAAGTTCACGTCAGTGCACTGATGGCACTGTCAGAAGACAACAAGCTTTCAGTGGGCAAAAGTAGTGCCAGGAATGGTGAATGGGTCAACATCACAATGAAGAAGGTAAATATCTTACTTTCTATGAATGATGATTCTGATTGGCAGTCTTACTTGAATTATATCAATGTGGATCTTAAGTATGTTGAAGAGCAAAGATTAAATCTGTTTTCCAAATACAACAAACTTGCTTTTGAATTAAATAGGTGTAGAGATGAAATTCTTTCTTTAAAGCAAACAAAACTTGAAAATGTCACTCTTCAAATTCAAAACTCTGAGTTAGTTAAACAAAATCATGCTCTTCAAGATGAACTTAAGAAAGAAAAGGATGTCATAGAAAGTTGGACCAAGAAAAACCCTAGACTCTATGAAACTGTCAGCCTCATTCCTGGTGCTAATAAGAAGATACTGGGAGAGGACCATCTCACTGAATCTTCCAGTAAGAAGAGGTTCTTGCCAGCTGGCACACCTTTTGAAAAGGAGATGAATCCCTAAGTCAAAATAATGGATTGAAAGACTCAGTCCTGATGGCAAAATGCCAAATTTTGACACTGGAAAGATCTTGTTGCCTGAAAGTCAGGCCATTAAGGAGTTACTTGGAGTCACTGATGAACCCAGCAGTGCTAAGGAAGTCACCGAATCTGAAACAGTAACCCTAACTCCTCTACCCCCATTGAAGGTTCTTCAGGGAGCTGAACCATGTTCTGAGATAGGACCTTTTGTCTACTCTCAACACTCTCCCAAAGAGAGGATGGGTTTAGGCATAACGATCCTGAAAAGGCCATCTGAGCAAAATAAAGCAAGCCCAACTCCCACTGAAACCTTTACACCCCTCACCTCCACTGAGGTTATACCAAACAACACTGACTCTAAAGTTGATCAGTTGACTGAACTTGTTAGGAAGCTGAGTGAAAAACTGGAATCCACTGGAAAACAACCACCACCTGAAAAGGAAATAACCCCAGCTTCCTCAAGTACATCCAGACCTAAGCCCACTAAGAAACCACTGAAAAGATGTGAGTTATGCAA
>LBNU01038513.1:30281-61124 GCA_014162995.1 Artemisia annua
AACTGCATATCAGAATGAAAAAAAAGCGGAATCCAGTTAGCTTATAATCCAACTTAATCAGAAACCAGGAGAGGCGTTATAATTCAGCTTATAATGTAGTGGTTAGGTGATGTCGGAATGTAAGAATGAGCTCAATAAGAATCAGATGAAAAAAATTAGGGTTTATTAATGAAGGGGATAAGGAAAACCGTTAACAGGAGGTGTTAGATGAGAGAGAAGAAAGAAACACACACCGATGTCGTGTGTGAAATGAAATGAGGAGATTTTTTTTTTTTTTTTTTTTTTTTTTTTTTTCTTTTTTTTTTTTTTTTTTGTTTTTTTTTTTATATGAGATGTGAATAAGAAATGAATACTTTATATTAGAACACAAAATACCACTTACAGTGTATATTTTTAAGTCAATCTCAGTCCACAAGATCAAAATGAATGGAGTGTGGGGGATTGATTTCCTTGGGTATATGTAACAATGTTTAGACTCAAATGATCTTTGTTCATTAAATATTTGTTTTTATTTTGTTTAATTCCAAACATCTCATGAAATCTGAGTTTTTTAGACAACGATCGTTTCCATCTTTTTCAAGTCTCCATTGTATAAAAGATTCGATATCTTTTTCTATCAAAGTAACGTTGTCATTTATAGTATGTCAATTATTGAGATAAGAAATATTAGTATAAAATATTCATTCAGACATGCAACAATGAAATAAATTGACATATGGGAAATGATCTTTTGGCACATTCGAAATATTTCTTTCAAAGCACCTCATTAGTAACCAATTGAAGATCTTGTCTCGTATGTATTCCTCCGAAGTATATTTAGTTTCATCAATCATTTTGTGTAATGGCGATTTACCCGAGATCAAAAGGATTTCAAGTTAAGTTATAATATGAGTTTGGAAGTGTGGAGTACACGCTTGTATAAACTATTAAATTGATTTCAAGTACGATAATGGTAAAGGTTGTGAATGTATATCAAAGGAGTAAAGACCTTGGATGTTTTCTATAGTGACAGAAATTATTCGTCACAATAGTGTTGCAATGGTTCAAAAGATATGGTTATTCATGTTAGTGACAAAAACTGGTCGTCGCTAATGGATATATGTCTTCAATGGGCTGCAGTTAGTGACAGTTTTAACTGTCAAAATTTTGTTGTAGAAAGTAATTGAAGAGTTGTAACTATTTATTAAAAAGGTGTGACTTTTCACCGAGAGACACAACTTTTCCCAAAAACCACCATTACTATATATATTAAAACACATTTGAAACGATGTCGTTCAAGCGACAGTACCCGCGGCCCATTTTCCGTTAGCCCACTGCCCCCCGCTGCTCATTCATGGCCCAATCCAAGCTTCGCCGCCTTATAATCTCAGTGTTCATCTTCTAGACCATTCGTGCTTCTTCCACACATCAAAACGAGGTGTTACGGTTTCTCTGAATCCACATGTTGTCATTTTTATGCATGTCATAAAGTTCATTTGGTATAGATTTCCAGAACATTCACTATCGGTGTTTGTTAGCAAACCCTAGATCCAAAACAGTACACCAAGCAAAATCTTAGCGGCGGTCGACTCCCGTATCTTGGCGGGGTAACCACGGCGATTTTTTGGTTGCAGCCATGGCAGGGAGTTCAAGTCGTTTCGCGATGCGGTTTGTTGGAAACCCTAATTTTTGGTTTAGGCAGTGGTGGAATCACGGATCTTGGCCCGTATCTTGGCGGGGTAGCCACATGGAATTTGTGGTTGCAGCCATGGCGGAGGGTTACTGCCAAAAGAGGTCTGATCAAAAAAATACCGCCTCTCACTGTTCTCGAGGTTTTGATTTAGGGATTTCTGTTGATGGTTAGGGATTTCTGATAAAGGTATACCTTTTTTTTCTTCAGTTTGCTTACGATATATTGTTTACAACTTTGATTTGTTCCTTTATTTTTATTTTTTTTGGGGGTGGGGGGTATGTTTCAAAAATGTGGCTGAATTGAATTTCATTGAATATGTGCCTGATCTGATACCGGCGTATATGGAAAGGCAATGATGATGTTAAACGTATTTTAATGATTGTTTATAATCTGATGGGAAATGAAATAGGGTGTTGAAGCTTGGCAGAGTAACTTGGCCAGCCATTGAGGCCGGGCGCATGGATAAAACGGCTACTATGCAACCGGTCTGTTTGCCCAGCCGATGAGTGAACATTCAAGGAAGTTTCTGAATGGCAGCCCGGTCCGCAGTTGGTTAACTAATCTGAGCCTAATTTCAAATAAGTCAAGGGCAAGAGGCATAAATGGCATAAGGGAGGGCGCCTTTTTTTTTGTTGGGAAATGGTACAGTAGCAACGGGCCAGCCAAACGGCCGACTGTATTTTATGGTTGTTAGAATGCAGGCTTACTATAATGTGCTGATTAATACCGGGTATATGGAAAGGGCGAAATGATGATCGTTAACGTATTTTAATGATTGTTATAATCTGATGGAAATGAAATGGGTCGTTGAAAGCTTGCAAGTAACTTGGCCAGGCAATGATCGGGTGGCATGAACCGAGTCTGTTTGCAGCCATGGTGAACTTCAAGAGTTTCTATGACCCGGTCCGCAGTTACTAATCTGAGCCTAATTTCAAATTACATTTGTCGTTTTGTGGTTTACTGGAATTTATATTTTCATTCTTCTGCTTTTGCAACTATGAATCTTCTTTTCTTATGGTATCCTGATCTGCGTTGTGGTGGATTAGACGCATACCCTTTCTGAATGCATAAACCCATAGATAAGTTTGCTTCTTTTCTTATGGTATCCATATTTACTGTTAATTTATAAATGTACTGTAATTATTGGGTTATCGCAACTAACACATTGCAGCCATTTATGAAAGTTTTTCATGTTTAAATATTTTGACAAATATTTACCTTTCCTTTGTTTTTAGGCTACTATTGCATAATTTTTATCATGACTGAAAAAGTTAAACATGTCTTGAATGGAGAATCGGTGAAATTTGAACCTTGGAATATGCAAGCGACTCAGGTATTAAAAGAGTGACTGATTTCTTAAACCATCAAATTTTGTATTTTTGTTGTATCAACTTTCCTAAACCTTCACAGTTATAAAAAAAATAAAAATAAATAAAGGTAGTAAACTTACTTGAGGTTAAGTTTACTTCTTTGAAAATTTAACTTTGCTGGTTCAAATGGATCTAATCTCGATTTGGAAAAAATAAATTGCTCTTTTGATTCAGTGCATTGTATTCTGTCATGGATGAAGATCTGCTCAAAAATAAATGGATGTGTAGGCATCCTCGCTTATACTCATCTTAATAGTCCGTTCCATTGTATTCTGTCAGGGATGAAGATCTGCTCAAAATATGCAGTTTCGAGTGAGGGCTTAGCAATATTCTAGGTTTACGTCTGTCTTTTCTGTATAACAATGGAGGCGAATCATTAAGATGAGTATAAGTGAGGATCGTTGCGCAACAAGACGAGGCGATGATGAATATTTCTGCAAGCTTGCTTTTCAATGAGTAAATGTAGATCTGAGCCTCTGTCCATTGCCACACACCAATTCATGCCGCGGTGTTGCTCCGACTGGGTAGATATGATAACGAAGACAGATGACTGGAGAGCACGTTTGATAGATATGATAATGAAGACCTCACAATCTTCCTGAACTGTTAAATGCTATTTTGTGAGACATACATCTCATGTTGCATGAGGTTTATGTGTCACAAGATAGCATTTAACAGCCCAGGGGCATTGTGATTCTTTTCTTTACCGTATATATGGCATGTCTACTTGGTTAATACAAGGTATACGACCCTTTCTTTGTATAAACAAATATCCAGGTTGAAATCTACTTTTTTTTTTTATCTTATTAGTTATGTGTATTTTTTGCAGGAAGCCAGGAGAGTTTGGTTTTTTTCAGTTTCTAGCCACTGTTGCTCCCGTATGATCAAAATATCATATGGATGGTCACGTTCACTGTTCTCTTTGAAGAGGAGAACTGCAAAAAGGCAACTGACATGCAAACAAGGGAATTCAGGTACAGCTACTCACTTTCCGTGATTTTCAATATATTTGTTCCTTCATGTGTATGATCCCTTCTAAATTGCAGCCGCTAACCGGAACACATATGGTCCTCGCAAAAGCATGTTCGACGAGATATGTTCAGGTTCCTTCAAATATTAATATACATGAATTTTACAATGTTATGGCAACCTGGAATGCTGGTCTCTTACTCATTTTTTGTTCCTATCATTGTAGGACAAAGGGGTTAACAGGCCGTCCTTCAACAGCAGATGAAAGATCATCGAACACACAACCGCAGGCACGCCAACGAGAGGGATTACAAAAAGGTCGAGTGGGTAGACGATGAAGGCATGGAGAGCGTAGAGGTTAGTGTGCTGGATTGTGTTGCGAAAGATTACATGGTTATTACCCTACGATGTAAGGATCGACCTAAGCTGCTAATTGATATTGTATGCACCATTACCGACATGCAATATGTAGTCTATGATGGATTAGTCCACACTGGCCAGATGGAAGCTTATCAGGTATGCTATTTTCACAATAGAGAGAGAATTGATAATGAAACGAAGAATAGTTGTTGGACACGAGATTTTCTTTAAAGCTGTTCTAATACCAATACTATTATCTTTCTTGGTTGCTTTAGGAAAATTATGTACAACTTATTGACGAACATCGTGTAAGCTCAGAGGTAGAGCGTAACTAAGCCTTGCAGTGCCTTAAATCAGCCATCGAGAAAAGAGTATCTGAGGTAAAGTAATAGTATTATAATACATAATGTTCTCAAAATGGTTATGTCCAACCAGCCTGTAACCCAGATTTTTATAATGGTGGTCTGCACTTTTGGCTATCCAAACCGGCCCGAAAAAAAGGCTCTTCCAAATAGTCCCTTTTGGTCGGACCCTGTCCAAACAGCCACTTATAACTTTTCAGAAAAATTATGACCGAACACGCCTCTTTCGTTTAAGATATTGTGGAGATCTTTTGTGTGGATATACCAAATAGTACCAAACCCCATGTTAACGCATCGTTGACAACTTTTAAACATATTGAATGATTTGGCTTCAGTTTATAATTGCCTAAAAGTCAGTTTTGGAAAATGTCAACTTCTCAGCACTATTGGTCATTTGTTGGATCTTAAGATTAACTCATTACTATTGGTCATTTGATACAACGAGAATTTCAGTTTGGTCAATGTTTGCAATTGTCAACAAGTTTCTTATTGTTTTCAAGAAATTACTTCACAATTATTTATGCATTCCTTAAATCGTGGAATATACATTGCAGCTAGCAATACTCTGGATGGGTATAACAAGCGTGCTAATGAAGAGGTACTGACCTACTGCATTCATCAACATGCATAAATTGCTACTAGCTGGACTTTGGATACTAGCCATNTAGAATATCTGTACCTTAGCCGCAGTGCAAACACATCATAAGACCTAAAGATCGGAAGTTACTCCTTCTTCAGCGAATCTACATGAATTAATGATCGGCTAATTATTAATAACTTGTTTTAAATCATAAAACTCATTTCAGTCGGTTCTCCATTTTTAGTAACTTCCCTTTTATAGCAGCTTTCCAAAAATAGTAACTTTCTAAATATAGTAAGTTTCCACTTTAAGTAGTTTAACCATTTAAAGTAACCTTCCCGTTTTAGTTAGTTTCCGTATTTAGTAAGCTTCCCGAAATAATAATTTAATCCTTTAAGGTTAAAATGAACCATTAAAATATTTGAGGTTAAAATGATCAATATAATAGTTTAGGGTTGATTTATCAATTTAGTAAAGTTTAGGGTCTAAAATGTAAATCATCAAAATTAAATATTAAAAGTCAAATTTTAAATAAATTAATATTAAGATAATAATTTTGGACCTCGTCATTATAATTTTATATAATTTATTAACGTACCCATGATATTAATATTTATGCCACGACGACCCAAGGATTTTAACGACACAACAATATGTTTAAACGAGATGAAACGAGCCATTTTTCTAAATCAATATGCAAGGTATAGTATTTAGTCAAACCTACGTATGAATCAAACGCATGCATGGGAACATTCACGTTTTCATATCACGCTTTCTTTTTCAAAACATTACAATAGGATATTAGTTACTAGATCACATGACACAACTTGCATGAACACTGATTCGAATGTTCCATATCCGAACTAAAGTTAGGCACACATGAGTTTGTTTTATGGTTAAAGTAGTTCGACCAACAGATGCATTCATATTTCTATATTCGTATTTCCATATTCACGTTCACACCATGTTTAGATTTAGGTTCCATCGTTTCACTGTATACGTATATGATTCATAGCCGGATATAATGAAACACAAGGACGGATTAGGTGATACCTCTAGGACGCTAGATCGATACCGAAAACACGAATGTGAGCATAAGCTTCCGCGAGGCACGACCGAACCCAAAACCCACACGAAACAAACAGGTACTCGAACACAACCCAAGACTTAACCTGCTTACGATATGACTTCCAACAAATGAAACCGAACCGCTTCTATCAGCCATGATCGAAAGATCACCACACGCGTGACCAGGAACGACAAGGACAGAATTCGATATAAGTCACCATGCGTCCCTCGAACCAGAAACAAAACACCACCACTTCGCCCCAAACACAACACGACCAGCAACACCCCTCGAGTCTGCTTCAACACCCACGACCAGCCACCAATAGAACCACGATCAAACCTCCTTTACACGCCCCTTTGAATCGAAAAAGATGAAGAGAAAAACTCCAAGCCGTCACTACTTGCTACCCACGTACCTTCTTGGTTTTCTTGGAGAGAAAAGAGGCTGCTGAAATGTAGTTTGTTTTAGGGTTTAATGTGAGAGTTGAAGTGGTATTCGTATGAGAGGAAAATGGCAGCGAATGGGGAATGAAATAGGAAGAAGTTGCCGAGTTTGTGGGGATAAGTAGGACCATTTCACATTTCAAAATAAAGTATAGTTAGGCATTTTTATTTAATTTAGAGCTATGTTCAATCTATGTATAATTCGGCCCATGAGACTCTTTATTGTGTGATATAATAACTAGGAAGTAAATATAGTACCGATTTATATATATCATAAGTTAGTATTTTATAAGTTGTGTTGAATTATTTTCTCACAAGTTATGTTTTAGATGATCGTAGCTTAAGTTGCAGAATTAGGTTTAAACAATGTAGAGTCATGTGGTGTTTTAAATTTAGAGCAAAAGTGAGTCGACTTTATATTCTTCATAAATTACAAGTTCTAGCATAATGTAGTTTCCGAATTCACAAGGTTTTCATACTTGAGTTAAGTTCACCACTTTAGAAATTTCAAATTGCATGGAATTTTAGGAAGACGGATTTTCAGGTTTTACAGCAGGTTTGANATTCTTCCCCTCTAAAAAAGAATTTTCGTCCACGAAAATTGAAGTCGCAACAGTTAGACTGAGACGTAGCAAATCACAAAAGAACGTCACAATTAACCTCAGGCTCGAGGAGGTCCTTCCAACAGAATTTTTACAAACAGAATATCTTTCTCATAACTCGATCCCGACAACAAGGATAGCCCCAGGCTCTCCACAAAACATAAATCGTAACAAATTTGATCCAACGAATGCGAAACAAATGCGTAGCAGATGACAGATGACAGATGAAATCTCACAAGGAAATACATGAAACACATATTCCTACGAGGCAAGCACAGAGATAGTACTAAACGATAGATCTTCATCAACTCCTACCGAATTTTGAACGAACAAAGCAATTTGCTAATAATCAGCGAAGCACAAATTGAATCATCACGCGTATCAAGAGCCTCATAAAGAGATGGATAATAAATTCGTACTAATGATCACAATCACAAATCAGAGTATCAAAATGTGTCAGAAGGCATAACAGAATAGGTAAAATCAATCGTACGGATAAGAATGAATCCAAGATCTAACGTGTCGCGAACTAAACTTCCTCAATTGTCAAAACGTCTAACTCTTCTATTCTTCTTCCGAAAGCGTGAACCAAAATGCGATTCTCTGTCACGATCATTGTAGGTGAACCATGTAGCTTGAATGATCTTCGACCAGAAGAAATCTCTGCCCATCTTCCAAGCAAGTCGTCCTAGTCAATGCTCCACTGTAATTCCACTCGTGTTGTCCTTCCACCTGTGCGTGGAAATCTCCGATGTAGTCACCACCATCTTCATACCATCCCGTCTGGCACCTGCTTCAAGACTCTATACGTATTAGTACAACTAAGATGAATAGAGTTGATAAGACCGTTCACTTCAAACTGCTCCATTCTATCGTAGAAATTCAACACCAAAAACGAAGATGAGTCTTGTGTTTCTCTTTCGTCTTTGAACACCCTAATATGTCATACTATGACAATTTGTCCAAGTATTCATGAAAGGCACGATTTATCGATTTCATAAGAATAGTCGTAGTGGTAGCCAATACAATTAGCATTACTACGTTCATAGAGATCACAACGAACACGAAAAAAAATTCCAAGAATATCCCGTTCNCTAATATGTCATACTATGACAATTTGTCCAAGTATTCATGAAAGGCACGATTTATCGATTTCATAAGAATAGTCGTAGTGGTAGCCAATACAATTAGCATTACTACGTTCATAGAGATCACAACGAACACGAAAAAAAATTCCAAGAATATCCCGTTCTTTTCACAAAATAAGACACGATTCAGCTTCCAACAATAAATACCATCATCAATCTCCTCCGAATAAAATAAAACACACAAAAATACACAACGGCATAAAATAACTCTCGAGGCGAGTTTCATCAGAGAAGTATCTTCACAGTAGTGGGGAAATCAACGCACAAGTTTTAGAACAAGGTGGTCATAAACGATTATCAGGTTAAGAATCATGGTTTAGAATATGAACTTCACAGAACGTCAAAGGTGACAAACATAAAATGACGGTCGTCATCACCATAATACTCAGGCAACAAATCAAAATCCAGAATAACATCGAATCAAACATTTCCAACGTAAACAGATTAGCATAATAAAATCGTCTCCAAATATCTCCAGAACGTATCGGACGAATCGAATATACACAATGAAGAGTCACAAAACGTTTATAGGGGTGGAATAGGTAAGGTCAAAAATCAACAATGAAGAAAGAATTAAAAGCAAGGAGAAGTCATAGAATATGTCGAACACGTAGGATTCATACATACGCGAATCTTCGAACGAACAAAAGGCATCTAAACGAATGTCAAACGAATCAAGAATCAAAGTTCAAGAAGATAAATCCAGAGAAAGAAACCTATGAGGCACACTACGAAGTCTAAAGGCATCCTAAACGCATGTCGCGAATCCTGATAAGTCTTCTAAGTCTCCGAAACGAATGATCTAGTAAGAGCTTAACGAAAAGCAAAGGCATAAATCAGAGTAAAGCGGAAGCAAGAAACCAACGTCTAATCATATATCTACCCAATCCTCACCGGTCATACTAAAGCTCTTAAGGGGAGAAACTTAAGGCAAAACCTTCCAAAGTTATTCCTAAAGCTTCTAAGGTGCAAACCTAAGGGTCCAAAACTTCACAGGCCATAACTTATGTACTACAAGTCGCAACCTAGGCTCTGATACCATAATTNACTGTTGCTCCCGTATGATCAAAATATCATATGGATGGTCACGTTCACTGTTCTCTTTGAAGAGGAGAACTGCAAAAAGGCAACTGACATGCAAACAAGGGAATTCAGGTACAGCTACTCACTTTCCGTGATTTTCAATATATTTGTTCCTTCATGTGTATGATCCCTTCTAAATTGCAGCCGCTAACCGGAACACATATGGTCCTCGCAAAAGCATGTTCGACGAGATATGTTCAGGTTCCTTCAAATATTAATATACATGAATTTTACAATGTTATGGCAACCTGGAATGCTGGTCTCTTACTCATTTTTTGTTCCTATCATTGTAGGACAAAGGGGTTAACAGGCCGTCCTTCAACAGCAGATGAAAGATCATCGAACACACAACCGCAGGCACGCCAACGAGAGGGATTACAAAAAGGTCGAGTGGGTAGACGATGAAGGCATGGAGAGCGTAGAGGTTAGTGTGCTGGATTGTGTTGCGAAAGATTACATGGTTATTACCCTACGATGTAAGGATCGACCTAAGCTGCTAATTGATATTGTATGCACCATTACCGACATGCAATATGTAGTCTATGATGGATTAGTCCACACTGGCCAGATGGAAGCTTATCAGGTATGCTATTTTCACAATAGAGAGAGAATTGATAATGAAACGAAGAATAGTTGTTGGACACGAGATTTTCTTTAAAGCTGTTCTAATACCAATACTATTATCTTTCTTGGTTGCTTTAGGAAAATTATGTACAACTTATTGACGAACATCGTGTAAGCTCAGAGGTAGAGCGTAACTAAGCCTTGCAGTGCCTTAAATCAGCCATCGAGAAAAGAGTATCTGAGGTAAAGTAATAGTATTATAATACATAATGTTCTCAAAATGGTTATGTCCAACCAGCCTGTAACCCAGATTTTTATAATGGTGGTCTGCACTTTTGGCTATCCAAACCGGCCCGAAAAAAAGGCTCTTCCAAATAGTCCCTTTTGGTCGGACCCTGTCCAAACAGCCACTTATAACTTTTCAGAAAAATTATGACCAAACACGCCTCTTTCGTTTAAGATATTGTGGAGATCTTTTGTGTGGATATACCAAATAGTACCAAACCCCATGTTAACGCATCGTTGACAACTTTTAAACATATTGAATGATTTGGCTTCAGTTTATAATTGCCTAAAAGTCAGTTTTGGAAAATGTCAACTTCTCAGCACTATTGGTCATTTGTTGGATCTTAAGATTAACTCATTACTATTGGTCATTTGATACAACGAGAATTTCAGTTTGGTCAATGTTTGCAATTGTCAACAAGTTTCTTATTGTTTTCAAGAAATTACTTCACAATTATTTATGCATTCCTTAAATCGTGGAATATACATTGCAGCTAGCAATACTCTGGATGGGTATAACAAGCGTGCTAATGAAGAGGTACTGACCTACTGCATTCATCAACATGCATAAATTGCTACTAGCTGGACTTTGGATACTAGCCATTGAATTATGGACTTATACATATACAGAGTACTTAAATATATTATTCCTTATGTCCTAATGTTGTAGTTGGCAATATTCATGTTATACGGTTCACATAAAGGGACTTCATGATGCTATGTGATGCGGCATATGGACTATATTCGTTTTATAACTCTAAACTTTTTAGATACTAAGCATAGTTTTTAAAGGGAAGAATTACCACTTTTTTAGCATGAATGTATGAATACGCTTTAACGTACCAAGAACTGTTCTTATGTCTATCTAAAACACTCATTTTATTTCAAGTTGTGTGATTTGCCCATATCACTTTTTGAATTACTCATACCAGTACACAAGCACACAAGCGGTATCTCCACCCGCTAAAAAAAGGTTGCGGATAAAGCGACGCCCCGCCGCAACGCGGCGGACCAGCGCCAATCTCGTTTGGTTTATAATACATAAACACAATTTTGGTCTTTCATTAGAACATGAACAATCATAACAAAACATACAAATTCTCTATGTTTTGCTTAATTTCTTGTGCCTAAAAATTGAGTGTGTTCTTGTCTTATCTCAATACGAATTTCGTGTAACCCAAGGCACCAAATATGGTCGAAATATTGTATTAGGAAAGTGAACTATACACGATTCAAGAATTATCCAAGCAATCATTGATTATCAAGACCCGAAGACAAACAAACTAATACAATATTTTTCGTGTTGATAATTATGTGATCGTGTGTTCTGTGAAAGACAAGACATGAACCAAATTTTAGAGATGTTATGGGAATATGATCTTGGAAGATGGGATAGAAAGTGTGGAACATTTAGTGCGTCAATATATGATCGATACTGGAATCTGGAAACTAGCCACTTTGATGTATATATATTTAAATGGTGGTATTTGTAATACGCATATCGATCATGCACACTTACGGAAAGTTTGAAGACAATGGATACAGAGATGACATAAAAAGTTCGAGTAAATATGGTGGTAACCGATGCATAAAGTGGAAGGGATTTGGTTCAACTATTCTTACTGGTACACAAATTCTATACATTTATTATTTTGAATCTTGACATGCATGAATATAAATTGCAAACACTTATGATGATAATGGTAAAATTATCTATTTAGTTTGCATAACTATGTATGGCTCTAAAAATATTATTGCGTGAGATTTTGATGATATTCTTAATATAATACTTGACATTAATAGTATTGTATGTGAAATGGTAATAACTGTCATCAGGAAGCATAAATGATATTAATATGATTCGATCATGCATGAAATCGTAAGAATTGAATATTAAATACATCTTGGTGGTTTTATCTTTGGTTATTTAATACTCAAGAACAAAAACCATGCGATCAGTGTGTTGAAGGATTGTATATCAACATATACAAACTTGTCTTAATAAATCGAACTGATGGTGTTTATTTGTTTTAAATAACAAATATACTTGTGGTTCCGGTTTGATACCGTATTATTTGTCTAATTACCTGTGACTCCAAGTATAATAGTAATGGTATATCATGGACAACAACTTGTAGTGGTGTCCTTTGAGGAGAATAAATCTTGTTGTGGATGATTGATCGATCCACATGATACAAGTACTGTTAACACAAAGACATTCTTTAAGAAGCACTAATACACAAATGGTTCAAACAGATAAGTTATATATCTATGTGAATTAAATGACCATTGTTCTGTTTGATATGCAAATTTGTTTAATTTGGTAACACATGTCAATTCTTTTGTGTTGACAATAATTTAGAATAACTAATTGGTTTTATAATTTGTGCATGTGTTTATAAAACAGTAAATTGATTTGCACAAATATAATGGTTACAAGTAACGCTTATGCACAAATATAATGGTTACAAGTAACGCTGGTGATAATGATTAAATAACCGTAATATTTATCTATGTTCCCTATTTCAGGTATCGACGTGATTGTCTTCTTTGCTACTTGATATAGCAGTTTATTACAGAGTAAATTATAGAAAAAGTTATATGTTTATATTGAAAGTAACATAAATTAAAGATTCAAAAAGTTTTTAGAAGTTTAGTTGATAAGACAAACTGAAAGTCTTATAATATACTGTATAATTTACGACTATGATGTTGAAACCACAATATCTTCGAGTCAATGAATCTTAAATTCTTTCGATAACAAGTACCATGTATTATCTCTATAGGTGGATGATACGTTAGGTGTGTTTCACACGCATGCGGTAGCAGGTCTATTGGGCGGGTTATTGACAGGATTATTTGCCGAGCCCGTTCTATGCAACATAGTCTTACCGGTCCAAGGTTCAAGAGGTGTAATTTATGGTAAAAACTGCGGAAAACAATCTTAAAACAAATAGTTGCAGCGTTATTCGTGATTGGATGGAACCTTGTATCAACAACTATTATTCTTTTAGTTATTAAGATATTTTTGCCATTACGGATGCCTGATCACGAGTTGATGATTGGTGATGATGCGGTTCTTGGAGAGGAAGCGTATGCATTGTGGGGTGATGGTGAGAAATATGATCCAACCAGACACGGGGCGATTTTTGGAGCACCTGAATTAGAGCCGAATGATCGTGGAAATGGTGCAGCTAGAGGTGTCATTATTAACTTGTAGGTTCATATCATTACTTTTGCTATGGTTGTGAGAATGTTGTGCTTTTTGTGTGTCGATTAATTTTGCTGTGTACAGATTAACTCCTCATTGTATATCATGTGTGTTATGATCATCATTATATTTCAATTTCCATAGATTTGGTTAAGCGACTCATGGTTTCCTACCTATCGCAGTTTCAAGTATTAAGCAACGAATTATTACAAAAAGCGGTTTATTTTCTCTTTTGAAATTTAGCAATTTGATCCATGTAGAATTTTAATTTCAGTAACTTTTAAGGACCGTTCATTAAGTGGCATTATAATTTGTAACAAAAAATTAGAAATTAACAGTCGATATGAGGTTGTAAAGTCTAAAGCTAAACTATTGATGAAAAGCTACATTGACGTTAAACATTTGAATCCTATTACAAATAATAAAAACCAACTTGATTAAACCATATGATCATTCTTTGGTATTAAGTTTTACTAGTCATTCTTTAGAAATTACAATGAAAGGCTTGATGAACCCCCCAAAGATTTTCTAGTGTTAAGGACTTAAGCTCTCTCATTTTTATTAGTGTAATACGCTCCCAAATCATGAAGAGATGACTTCAAAGACCAATACTCGACTAGCTAGCACTCAACTTTCTCTTTTATGCTCTAGTGAGTAGTTGCACCTCAAGTCCTAGTCCTACACTCGTACCTCGATTTCCTTGATTAGTCTTCAAGTCGATGTTCGTTGAGTTTGTTATAATTTCAATATAAAAGACGTGTTATTGTTAAACGTTATAATTATGAAAATTAACACTTAATGAACTCATGTATTACATAAGTATACATATTTAACCAAATTGAACACTCAAAAATATTGCATAATGTCGTATATTCTTTGCCGATATAAACCTTTCGAAGACAATTGTTAACAATAAATTTGTTAACATAATGTCGTATATTTTTTGCCGATAACCTTAATAAACTACTTATTTCACCTCGAAAATTTCCAAACACTCTAAACTAATAAATTTGTGGATTAAGGTTGTGCTTGGTTTGTACTACAGATTCACAATCGCTATAGGTTTGATCGGAGGTTGAATAGGAATCACTACAATATAAGTATAAGGCTACTAGGCAAGAGAGGGATCCTTTCACCATTTGGCCCCACCTCATGCGTTTCTCCCTTGCCCTCCATCTTGTTTCACGCGCCATGCACAAGCCCCAAAACAATATTCGGTGAAACCACAACCAAATTGTAAAAGCTGAGAAAACGGGCCCCACCCCCTCTATCTATCCTATCTCACTTAGTTTTATTATTTTTTATTTTGTGTGTGAGTGTGTGTGGGGTATTTAGTGGTGTATTATTTTTATAAAGTGGGTATTTAATGAAAGGTGAAGTTAGAGGTTCCCTTGCCCTCTAAAAGGTGAAGAGTGGTGAAGGAAAGTGATAGGAGAGAGAAAACTGACGTGACGATGATGTGTATGGTGAAGGAGCGGTGGCCTTGCCTTTTAGTCTAAGGTATGATGATTGGCTCCAAACAGTCAGACAATATTGACCAAGGTGAATGGTCAACAAGGTCAAACAGCCTAGGCCAACTAACCAAGGAATATAGTGTATCCCCGGGTCGTTATGTCCCAGCGAGGTGTGAATGGTATTAAAAACGACTTGTGATCGGGTGATTTTGAACAGGAAAGGGGTTATGATCAGTGAACTAAGGAAATGTAAAGAAAATGATTCACATGATTAATATCAACAAACACGTAGAACCAAATATCCTAAAAACGTTTTAAATCCTAAAAACGTACGTTTACGTTTAAATAAACGTCTACGTACAAAAATAAAAGTGAATGAAGAGCAGTATTAATCCCTAGGGTATGAAAATTATATTTTTACAAACCTAATGAGAAAAGAAAATTATTGGAAAAAGAAAATTAAATATTAGACTATTAAATTAATTATTATTAATTAAAAACTATTTATTAATTATCTAAATTACACTAATATTATAATTAAATAAGAAATTAACCTAAATAAATAAAAAATTAATTTAGAAAAATCTAAAATATTATAAAACAAATTTTAAAACTGAAAATATATTTATTACACTATTTATGTATTTAATATTAATTAATTACTATTTAATAATTATTTAAAACTAATTTAAATTACTATAAATACTAATTGAACAGTAATAAATCTAAAACTTTTTCTATAAATACTACAAGGCTACAGGAACTTAATAAAAATATAAAAATAGAAAGTGCTTTTTGAAAAAGTGGAAAAATAAGCCAAATGGCTTAAATAGAAGCTATCACTAATTTTAAATTGATGTTTTTGTGATTTTTCTTTTATAAAACTATTTAACTACTGAAATGAGGGAACTTTTGTGAAAACAAGTTGTGTGAAGCTTAAAAATAAGCAATGTGAGGTCCAATAAGCACAACAGTAAACTATTTGGCTTGAAAATGAAGTATTAAGCTTAAATAAGCTATACAGTGGACACAAGTTAAGAAATAAGCTACAAATGACTGAAAGGAACTTGAATGAGCTAAAAACAATAAGCAAAGTGTACTGAATAAGCAAATTAAAGCCAATAAGCAAATCCAAATGTCACAGACAACCAAGCAGGCCTGCAGGATTTTTCAAGGCTGATTCAAGCTTATCAAATAAGCTCTAAAGCCAAAAATAAACCTAGAACTAGCAAGCTGGGCTGGTGGGCTTTCCAAAAAGCCAAAGCTCACAGGATATGGCCCACAAATGAGCTTATTAGAAGCTTTTGAAAAAGCCACTAATACACTGAATTGGTTAGTGTACACAGGAAATGGGACAAGTTAAAAACCACTAGCAGGCTTATAGAATAAGCTTGAAAATGAACAACAAGCTCTGAACCAATTAGAATGGTGGATAAGCTTCACAATGAACCAAATCTCACAAGCTAATGATTAGAGGAAGGCTTTTTATGAGCTTATGAAATTGTCTCACCTACACTGATGACTCAGTGTAGTGAGCAAGTTTGAGCAAATATGAGAGCATGATAAGCAGTTAAATAAGCTAATAAAGGGAAAAGCAATAACATGCATCACAAACCAACCAGAAGGGCTACACAAATCAGCAAAGTACACAAGCTAGAGCCAACAAATGAAGCTTGTGCAAGCTTATGAAAGTGACTCTAAAACTGTGCACAGGGGATTTTTTTGAAAAAGTACTAAAAGAAAAGCACTGAATAAGCAGTTTAAACTAGCTAATAAAAATTATTAAAAATATTCTAAAGAAGATTAGCAGCAAAAGATTAGTACCCTAAAAGCACATAACATGAAACTCAATAATAAGTCCTACAGGAAATTGCAAAGTTTATTCAAAAACTTTTTTTTTCTGAAAAATTTTGACTTTTACATTACACTAAAGAGTTGACTTATTTGAGGTTTGATTGATTCCTACTAACTGAAAATGAAGTAATAAGTTATAATGAGACTAAATTAAACTACTTAAACAACTTATGAAAAGATTTGATGGATCATGGCTACTGAAAATCTAACAGTGATTAAGAACAAGAGGTTTAAAATGATTATTGACTTTTCTTCAAACAAGCTCTGAATTTTATGACTTTATTAACCTAGTATGACCTAATGTAACATGTAGTAACCAAAAGCAACAACTGGAACACCTTGGTGATCAGTGAACCCCACTGATCCAAACAACTCTTAACCTTTGTGATTTTTAAGAAACTTGAACAAAATGAAACTAAAGCTTAATCTAATGACTAGGACTTATCTAATAAGTAACAATGAAACAAAATAAGCAGAAATAAACAACAAATAAGCACAAATAACCACAATCACAGATCACACTATTTTGCACTAAAAAATCAAACTTTTTGAGATAAAATACTTTGAAACCTGGCCTAGCTTTTACTAGGACCTCTTTATCAGCAACAAGCTCCTAGCTTATCAAAGATAAGCTAGGTAAAAGTTCATCTTGCCAATCCATTTAGACAACTTCCCAAGCTTTCCACTTTCACAATGCAAAGGTACCCTGTGGTTGTATTTGTTCTGATTTTGTATTTCTTTTTGTTTTCTTTTTATATTTTAAGCTAATATGTGAGCTTATAAGAACTTGTTAAGAGCTTATGCTTACTAATGGACTTCTGAGAAATACTTAATGAAACTAAAATTTAGAATACGCTATTTAAAACTTGAAAACTTTCATTAACTTGAAAAATAGATTACAACTGAGAAATAAACTTGCTAATTGCACTAAGTTACAACTACCTATGAGAGTTACATGAAAATGATTTAAAAACTACTAAGTAAAAACTGCACACCGAGTCCTGGTGCTTCTCTTTCTTCTTATAGGGGACTATTAGGTTTTGGAACCCCTCAGAGTGTTTCCCACCATTCTTTCTAGCCCTTGGATCCTCTGCAATCATCCTAGCCTTTGATTTTGCTTTTTGGCGCCAAAAAGTCTTTAACTGCTACTGATATAACTTGGAGGGATTTGTGCACAATTAATGCTTCTTGGATCATATGGAGGTTGGGGGACATAGAATGGTGAAGGTGAGGTGGAGGTATGGTGGTGTACAGTGGCCAGTACCAAGTTGGAGGGGGAGAGGGTGAAGTGTTTGACTTGTGGTTTGACTAGGAGGAGGTTATAAAACGGGGGTGGGATTTTTTTATTTAAAAGGGTTGTTGGGCTAGTTGTGGGATTGGGCCAGGGGTGGATGGGCCACAGGAAGGGAGTTATAAGGGTGGAATGGGTTTTGGTTATTGGGTTTGGGTTAAATGATAAAAAGGGTCCGTTTGGTTATGTTATATCACAAGGACCAATAATGTAAATTCCCCAAAGTTGAGGGGCTGAAACTGTAACATTACCAAAGCTATCACAAGGACCATAAATGCCAAACTCTAATAATACAAGGACCAATGATGAATTTTTCCATTTTAAAACACCCAAGGACCATTTTTGACAATTTTCAAAAGTTGAGGGACCTTTTCTGCCATTTGCCCAAAAATTCATTCAAGGACCAGATTTGACAACTTAGAATATTATAGGGACCTTGAATGATAAAATTCCACAATTTTGAATTTCAGGGACTAGTTTTTGCCAATCTTTGAAAGATGGGGGACTGAAACTGCCAATTATGCAAACTTTGTTCGTTTTACATATGTTTTTAAACATTTTGCATTTGAGACATATGAAACACGATCCTTGGATATTTTCTGTATTTTGATGCGTTTTTGAGTGTTTTCAAATGTTTTTACAGTTCAGATTAACCAAAAATGATGAGTGTTTGAGCACTCATCATATGAATATTTAATAAAATTGTTTGGTTTGGTGAATGGTGCGGATACGTAAACGTCTCACTGGAAATAACTTATTTATAACTCCACATATTGACATAATATTATTTAGTTCGTACGAATGTGAAGTGAATGGTGTGGTCAAATGAATGAACATGAAAAGATATAAGAAAATAGATTATGAAACCAGCCTTCATCGACTCCCATAGCACATATAAGAAAATGCTATATCTATAAAAATTTTACAAAAAATGTTCCACATAATGATTACATAATGATGTAGCAAGATCATTTGTCCAATCAAATAAATTATTGCTTTTTTATAATTATTTTGACCCGACAAATAATTTTACCACATCATGTTGTGAAAGTTTTTTTGCGAATCTTTCATGGACATAAAAACTTAGGTAGAAATACCAAATAACTTATCCCGGAAATGAATCCATTCCTAAACTCTTAGAAGTTATAAATCATACCGAACCGAACCAAACCAAACGCACCCTAAGTTATCCAAACACCTTAAAACAAAAAAGGAAATAGATTTGACATATTGACTCCCCGACGAAACCAATTAATCCCCAAAAATTTTCCCTCCCATTGACTCTTGACTGTTTTAAAAAACCAAAACCCTAAAATTGAAAATGGGTGAAAGTAAGAAGATGGAAATGGAGGATGTAATATCATACAGCGATGATTTAGTTGCATTGTTAAAGAACCAAAACGACATTCATGATTTCAACAACTGCGTTGACATTTCCAATCAGCTCTGGTCCCTTTGCCAAAAAACCATTTTTGCATGAACAGTAACCCACAAAGGGCATTATTTGCAAATTGGAAACTACTCAGGTACATTTTTTGCATTTTTTCCGTATGAGGACAATATTTGCATTTTTGCCAAACGTTAGGGACATTTTTTGCAGTTTACTCTATATTTATTGATGAGTTGGCTATTAGATGCAATGTTTTTATATACATTCAAGCCTTTCAAGCCAAGCTCAAGCTTTAAGCGAATTTTTCAAGCCAAGCTCAAGCCTAGATGATTAAAGCTCGTCAAGCTATCAAGCCAATCTCAAGCCTAACTTATAAATTTCAAGCCAAGCTCAAGCCCTGTTAAGCTCGAGCTCGGCTCGACTCGATTACACCCCTAGCTAAAATTTCCAACACATTTTGACTCCCCCCAACGAAACCAATCCCAAATTTTTTTTCCCTCCCACTGACTCTTGACTGTTTTAAAAAACCAAAACCCTAATGGGGCGTTTGGTTCACAGAATGTTTTAGAAGGAATTGTAATATTTGGAAGGAATTGTAATTTGATGTAATTGTAATTTAAAGAATTGTAATGTGTTGTAATTGTAATTGATTAAATCTGTCGATGTAATTGGTTGACTCGCAACATAACGGAATTAAGTTTTTTTCATACAACTTAAAAAGTTAATATAATAATAATTAAAATAATATAATAATAAATAATAACAATAATAAATAAAATAATCATGATAGGATACTAAACGTGTCGTCATAGGAAGAGATAGAAGCTTATAGAGTTGGGGAAGATCGTACACGGCCCCACGAATGGTATTAAGGAATGCAACCCTTCATTCACACAATTGTGACAAACCAATTAATCAATAAAAGATAACTAAGGAGTAAGGAAATCTAAGTAAACACGTTTTCTCTATATAAGAAGTTCCCACAATTTATTTTCTTGTTATTTTATTTTTATTGCATAAGTAGTTATTTGGGTTAGTTGGCTAGCAACTAATTCCGNGTTTTAAAAAACCAAAACCCTAATGGGGCGTTTGGTTCACAGAATGTTTTAGAAGGAATTGTAATATTTGGAAGGAATTGTAATTTGATGTAATTGTAATTTAAAGAATTGTAATGTGTTGTAATTGTAATTGATTAAATCTGTCGATGTAATTGGTTGACTCGCAACATAACGGAATTAAGTTTTTTTCATACAACTTAAAAAGTTAATATAATAATAATTAAAATAATATAATAATAAATAATAACAATAATAAATAAAATAATAATAATAATAAAATAACAATAATAAAATAATAATAGAAATAATAATAATAAAATAATAAAATATTAATAAAAATAATAAATAAGATAAAAATTAATAATAATAATAATAATAATAATAATAATAATAATAATAATAATAATAAGAAGATGGGTGAAAGTAAGAAGATGGAAATGGAGGATATAATATCATACAGCGATGATTTAGTTACATTGTTAAAGAACCGAAATGAAACTAATGATTTGAACAATTGCGTTGACATTTCCAATCAACTCCGGTCCCTTTGCCTTTCAGATCAATCCCAACTCAACACTTCTCTCAAAGGTAATTTTTTTTTTTTTTTTTTTTTTTTTTTTTTTTTTTTTTTTAAGTGTTTGGATCATGTAAACTGGGTTTGTTTATCTGCTTACCTTTGCCCAAAATAAGCAGTTTTTTTAAAGCGAGAATGGTTATTGCAAAGTGCTTAATTCAGATGAACCAAAAAAAGGAAAGCAATCTTAAACGCCCTGTAGGAGAAATGGGGTGTTTGTTTAAGCTTATTAATGGGCTTATTAGCTTATATGTTTAACAAACTTATATAAGCCCAAAATTTTTAAGCTTATGAAATATAAGCTGAAAACATATGAGCTCATAAGCCCGTATATAAGCTTAAACAAACAAATTTACTTGCTTATTTAAGTGTTTATTTGAAGAATGTTTTGAGTGTTTGGATTATTGTATATGATGGTTTAATCCCAAACACCCCCCTTCAATGGTCCTTATGTAGGTGCTTTAGACACAAATAGGAAGGATGGTACGCGTTTATATGCTTATATATTAGAGTATATAAACAGTTTTAAGTAACAAGCTCGGTGTTGGGTCATTGGGATAGCGTAGATCAATGGGTAAACGGATTAGGATCCCTGGGAAATCGAGTATTATTTTTTAGATGTGATGTACATGGCTTAACCGATAATCCTATGGCCGGACTTTTCACTGGTCATCTATGTTCACTCAATGAGGTTTGAACCCTGCTCTCTTATGAGACTTTGGGGCGACGTTACGACTAGGCCACCTTCGAGATGGTTTATGGGATTGCGTAGATAATGATGACAATATCATTCCATTTGATGGATTGGTAGTATAATAATTGTTTCTTGCTCTCTTAAAAAAACAAAATGTTGTTTGTTTTTTTACCTTGTTTAAGATAAGCACAGGTTGGTTATTGAAATTATTAGGATGATGTAGTTAACGGTTTTTATGGGATTGCTTATTTAAGTGATGCTTGCGGTTATTTTAAAGCATGTTTTGAGTGTTTTATGCTATTGTGTATATAAAATTTATAATAAGCAATCTCGAACCCACCCTTAGATGGTGTTTGGGATTACTTGTCTGCTAATTGTGTTTTCAAACTCAAGTAAGTGGGTTGGAGTGTGTGGATGGTAGCTTCTTAATAGCTTACGGAGTATTTTAGTGTTGATAAGGCGGTGCAAAATAAGCAGCTCGGTATCTAGTTATTTTAAACTGTGTATGGGTTTGATGATTTTATTAGTCAATTTAATCTCTAGTTGTATCTGTTTGTCATGACGGGTGGGAGTAAATGACAATAAGCGGAGCAGTGGAAGCCAAGGAGCAATGTGCATCAAACAACTACGTGGCTTCCACTTCCACTGCTCTGCTTCTTATAATTTACATATTTTTGTTAAGGGTTATTGTACAAAGATGTTACTAAAGTTTGCCTAAATTTTGTCCTAAGGTAATATAGTTTCAAAGTTGTCATCCAGGTTACTCAACTTAATATAACCGGTTAAATTTGTTACTGTGTTTTGGGTAACCTAGAGTTACCGGTGAAAATCCTACGTGGCATTGATGTATTATGGGTTAAATAGACAAATAAGTTATTAAAGTTTGCGAAAATGTTCACATAAGTTACTAAAGTTTGGGGCAATATTCACTTAAGTTACTATAGTTAAAACGGATAATGGGTTTGTATTCCTGTTCACTAATGTCTAATTATGCATTATATTCCTTATAGACGAAGATCTTCATGCCATCAATCTGGGGGATAGTGGGTTTGTTGTGATAAGAGACGGGTGCAATACCTTTCAGTTCCCTGTACAAACGGATAAAAACAGATAAAACGGATAAAAACATATGAAAACGTACAACATATAAAAAAACATAAAAAAGTAGAAAAACGCACAAAAAAGTATAAAAAGGTAAAAAAAAAAAAAAAAAAAAAAAAAAAAAAAAAAAAAAAAAAAAAAAAAAAAAGAATCGAGAGGCTTGTAGGGTTTAGAGATAAACCCTTTGGGGATGATCAACGGGTACTAGGGAGCCAGGTGTTGATCATCTGAGAGCAGACAAGGAGGACAGGTGTCATGCGTCCTTTGTGCATGTACTACGCTACCTGAGAAGAGTTGGTAGGCCTATTTTGGCATGGGCTTATGCTTTTCTAGTCAATGTTGACTTCGCGAACTATTTGGCGTTTGGGCTTGATCCGAGCATGTAATTAATGGGCTTGGGCCACTAATAATGATACGTTATCACATACAAAAATGTACAAAAACATATAAACGTACACAAACATATAAAACAGATAAATAGCGGATGAAAACATATAAACCAAGATTTTTGAAAATAATTACAAACACCCGTTGGCCAAAAGGATAGATTCTGCAACAAAAGGGACCAAACGTACAAAAGGGACTAAAAAACATGTGGACTTCAGTAATTTAGATGAAAGTTTTAAAACTTTAGTAACTTAGATGAACTTTTTCTCAAACATTAGTAACCTCTTTGAGGTAGAATATGTTTCAAGTGAGATACCGGCTATCAACCGGTTGCCCACCTTGGGAGTAACCCTAGTGTAACATCTTTGAAAGTTTAGTAACCCAGTTGATAAATCCGTGAACTTGAGTAACCTGGATGACAACTTTGAAACTATATTACCTTAGGACAAAATTCAGGCAAACTTTAGTAACATCTTTGTATAATAACCCTTTTGTTAACTGCCTGATGCTTGTAATGTTTCACCACTTGTCTGTGTGAAATCACTAAAGACATCATGTATAGAGGGGCTCGTGCTTTGGAACTGTGTTCTTTGCATGTCATTCACAGCTCTCTTTACACACTTAGTCCCACCTCGTAATAGTTTAATATGTATATTTGGGTAAAGTTACATTTGTATGAACAAGACCATTGATATTCACTTCTACCGCAAAACATGTGTGGCCATTTCATTGCAATTTGAGTTATTCAGATACAAAGGTTATGAGACTGGGTGTATTTATGATTTGTGTATCTACAACTTTGTCATTTCACCTTTTGATTGCTGAGGTGTAGACTATATGCTAAAATTTAATGTACAAATTTAACACCTACATGTTAATTAGTGATCAGGCATTTTTTGGTCTTGACATTATGAGTTATTTCATGTAACAGATTATCAAGAGAAGATCAACCTATGCAAGCAAAAAACGGAAGCTTGCAAGGCTGAAGTTGCTTCAGATGCAGAGATCCATTCGCTTCAAAAAGAATTGGACGAGGAGCTTCACAAAGAGTCATTGCTACAAGAGGAGCTTAGATAAGTATTTGTTTAGCTACTAAAGTTTTCACAAGTCTGTACTTCTGTGTATAGAGGCAGTGTTATACTCACTAGAAGTGGTTATTTGCTTATGAATGGTTCGATTTTGGTTGTGTTTTGTCTCTTATGGGTCAAGCCAATTAATTTTTCTTAAAAGGGAACGGGTCAATTGGGTCGAAATTTGCCTAAAGCCAATTAATTCTAAATTGTTTTATTGAAGAATTTAGATTCTTATCAAATCAATATATACTCATTGTGTATTATTGATATTATTTAAAATGGACTTAAGGGTTTTGCGGCTCAAGTTAAACCTGAGTTCGTCTATTTTAACAAATAGTAAAAAAAACACCTGTTTTGACCTGCCCGTTCTCACTGCCCATCTTGCCTTTTCTAGTACAGACAAGCTTTGCTTCTATTCATTAAGGTCTTTGATGTTGCTCTACTGATTATTTGCAATTATTGTCAACACAGCCATTACCAATCAAATTAACAATCTTGAAGAGCAAAGAAGCTCGATTGAAGAGAGAAGGCAGGTTCTGAAGAAGCTCGAACAAGATGAAAAAAAGACACAGTAAGTCAATACGCAAATATGATGCCAGAGTTGATGATTTACTGTGTACCGTCACTTTATTTTTACATAAAAGTGCATCAGATTGTGACATTTCCCCAATTTTTTTGTTATTGAAAAGCATGCTTATGTGAGAAAATACATATGCGTAAGAAACATAATCCTACATAATGACTTAAGGCATCAAGTTAACTCGACACTAAGCGTCTAGTTCTTTTATCTTCTTTTCCACTGATTTTCGGTTTTGATTTATCAGGCCCTTTTATTGTTGACTTCCACTTTCTATGGAAGTTCTATCATTGGGATAACAATATCAATTATCAAATGACATATTTGCGGATGTCTTTTTTTTTTTTTTTTTTTTCTTTTTTTTAAACAAACGAAAATTTCCCTTTTGAACAAAGGATGAATTCAGTTTTCCTCTTTCTACTAGTTGCCGTTAAAAAGGTATTGATAGCATTGACTTTGGTCCATGTCATTGTGATGGATGTTTTAGATATTTCTAATGATCATTGGACTAACGCTCATTAGATCTTCCACTAATCTTGTGATCATGGGATTAACATCAATTTTCTTTTTTGCAGAATGAAGCTCTCAATGTATGCATCCGTGACAAAAATCATCCCAGACTTAAACGATCAGTTCAAGATATCTGGAGGTATCCTTCTTTTATATTTTTCTCTTGCTTGTGATTGTTACTTCTACACTATTTCTAAAATTAATAGATTCTCATTTAGTATATTATTTTTCAATCTGCAATTCTTTAATTTCGCCAATTGTAGCTATTGTTGATAAAGAGAAGAAAACTGTTGAAAAGTTCGAGCTCAGTTCGCAGGAGATGAGTGATTTTGATACATGTAATGCAGTCTGGAAGATGATAACCTGATGGTAGAAGATTGAAGCTATGTCCTCCCCAAAATATTCTCGCGTAAGTTGATGTTTTTCAGTTCCAGTATATAAATATTCTGGGTAGTATGGTGCGCTTTTCTTTTGGTTGGAAATTGTGTGGTTGTGTATCCTTTTAAGTTAGTAGGAAATTCTGATAAGATGCTTGATGTAATGAGACCTTGTTTCTTTTAAGTGGTAAGATTTATTATTTGAGTTTATCATTCTGCTAATAGTTTGCTGTAAACGTTGAAATCCATCTGTTCATTCTATTGTTTCTTTTACTAAGTAAGAAAACGTCGAAATCCATCTGTTCATGTTATTGTAAGGTGCAAACTAGAACATGCTTGTTTAAAATTCACATATTGGAAATAAATTAGTTAACCAACCTTAGTTTAGAGATTGAACCAATTAGCATCTTTCTTAACATTGGTGTGGTGTTTTTTGTTTTCCCGCAAGGGAAACCCCCTTTTCCGCATGGTTTCCCGCATCACACCTTCTACACTAAGCAGGTTAACCTAATAACAAATGGGTCAAATGTAGTATGTGTCTGGCCGGGTTGATTCGAAACACTTGTGGTGTTATAAAGAAGTACTGCCATTTGCCACAAAAACCCACCGGCTCTTCTGATGAGCAGATTTATGCACCTGACTGTTGGGAATTCTACTAAGTAGAGATTCTACTGATGGTTACTACTGAAGAAGGAATCTGCTGAAGACAAGTTACTGCTGAAGAGTAGTTACTGCTGAAGATATAGATCAGCAAATTTAGTTTCTGCGGATAGTGTTTAGCCGCATATTATGTAATGTAGTTAGGATATGCATGAGATATTATAGTAAGAGATAATACATATTATTTAGAAGATACGTTTCTTGAGAAACGGATTAGGATTAGGGTTAGGGTTCCTTGTCTATAAAAGGAACACAAGTTTATGTTCAATGTACGTTTTTAGAAAAACACAAGTTTTATAATATAAAGATCCATAGAGGATCAACTGTNTACATACAGGCAAAGTTCATTGTTGATTGTTCTAGAATCTTGCACGCTAAGATGTCATATCTAACATATGCAGAGTCGCAGAGACACTTAAGAGAGTTATCTCATTTTTGACTGATGGGTAGCAAACTCATCTCGGCCTCTGGTTAGTAGCTTGCTCTAGTAGTTGTGACTTGTGAGATCATCTTTCTATAACCGGTATTTGAAACTCGGACATTACATGTCCTTCCACAATGCTTGAATGTTTATAAAACAGCCAAACATAAAGATGACAACATTGATAACCTTCATTATTTTCTTGTTCAGGCAACTTACCGTGCAAGCATTTTCTTAAAACCAAAACATTCTGGTTATCTACTGAAATACAATGTCTTAAGGCTGTTAACGACGACAATGCTATCTTCTTGTTTCTATACATGAAAGACATCTTTTTATCCAGTTCCCAGGATTTTTTGGGTAGTAGGAAACTTGTTGTTCTTTTATCTAGTTGAACTTAAGCAATTTTTTCGAGCCTCCGATGTTGAATGGGACTTGAAATCTTTCCCATCCTGGTTTTGGACATAAATGTGTATCTGAACGGTGACAAAAATTCGAAATTCTTACATCAGAAATATCACGCACTGTGTTGGAATCAGTAGATACCAGAGGTGGAAAAGTGGGTGGATTAGCTTTTTTAGTTCTTAATTCTCTGGGCTGTGATGGCCTGTTTAATACATTTCTAAATTTAACTCAACTTGATCCATTGAAGGAAAATGACCTCTAGTTTTAGATTAATACATAAAAACTTCTCCATCATCAAGTATCTCAATATTCTCACACTCCAGTTTAGAGTAAAACCATGAAATCAACATCTTGTACACATTGGCAGTAATAATTTTAGTTAGCATCGACTGAAATCTTGAGACCAAATATTTTCTCCCCGGGTTCCATTTACTTCCATAAGCTGATGATATACCGATAATTGTACAATGCTTGTCTATTTGCTTCTTATGATGTTTGTTGGTCTACCCGTTTATTGACGATCACCATTTGTCTGAAAAACCAAGTTAATACACTTGCAACTCATTTGTTTACTAAGTTTATTTTTATGTTTTTTTTTTTACACATTTCAATACACTTGAAAACTAAAGTCCAATACCTCTTATACTTAAAAATGAAAATTTGAAAAATACACTTGATTATCTGTTAATCTTAAAAATCACTAGTAACTCATATGAAAACACCAATTTGAATTCATACGGAGTATTTTTTATTCTTATTATCTATCAAAATTTATATATTCTGTTTGAATTATTATAACCAATGTTTGATTGATTTATATTCTTAGTAGAACGCATGTATTGAATAATTTAATGCAAATTAAGGCGAGAATGACGGCTTTATAGCTTGATTGGGTCGCGACTTTTTGTAGTCTAGGGCCTCTCACTTCTTACTAATTGCAATGACCACCCTTAACATTTCTTTATTTATGCATTATTATCACGTGTGATGCCGAGTTGCTCTTTAATACTCGTATTTAGCAAACAAACTTATTTATATTTGAGCTCGGATCGCTAAAATCTCGATTCAAGCTTAAGCTTAACATGAAGCTTGTTTAAACTTTAAACGCCGAGTTTAGTTAGGCTCACTAGCCTAAACGAACTTTTACTTATATACAAAGGTATCATATATATCTTGAAATAAATTGATTGACGTATGAGTCTATTTTATTTAAAAGTGCCGTATAAAGTTCATCTTTTTAAAATGTTGGAATTAATCATAAACACACTTTTTACATTGACGCTTTTAAAAAATGAATAACTAAATTTACTTCTGTGAACGAGCTAAGTTGGAGCTTTAAAATAGCTCGCGAATTGAGTTCAAACTTGGATAAGGCTTTAAACAAACCAAGCTTAAGCATTGACTTTTCAAATGTTAAACGCGTAGAGGTTGGCCTTCAGCTCGACTCGCCTACATTACAAGTTTCAATATCTCTCTACTTTATATGATGCAAAAATGTGTTCCCTTAATCTTTAAAAACTTAAAAATAAGTAATGTTAATTCCCTAAAACTCTTTTTTAAAATTTTAAATTATTTCTTTTCCACATAAAATATTTTTAAAAATAGTTGTTGTTTCTAAAATTATCTTATATTTACTATTTTTTATTATTACAAATTTATCTCAATCATGATCCATATTTCAATATATATTAAAGTAGAACTGATATGATGTTTTTGTCATCTCGAATGATAAAAAAAACTTGTCAACATCAATTGCTAAACGTTGCTAAACGTTACATAAAACACACTTGATCACGATATTTTAACTATACATACTTGACTACTTGTCACTATAACTAAATCCATGGAAACACGCGTAGCTATTTGTAAATAACTAAATACAGCCGATTTAGAACTTTTCATTCAGCGTGCCTTGCTTTCTCGTAATCATTTCTTATCCCCACACCACCCCCTTCATCATTAATAATCCCATGCCACTTTACACGTCAATTTCTAATAATAAATATTTTATATGCAAGTTTATTAGAGTAAATATTCTGTTAAATATTAGGAGGTAAAATAGTAAAATCTAATTTTATTTTGTTTGAATCATGTGTAATTCTTTCATAATTTTAAACTACAATCAGTATAAGTATCAATAATATCTTATCTCTAAGTAAACCAATATTTATTTTGAAATGTATAAAAATAAAACCATAAACATTTAATTTAGGGCCAAATAAATAATTATATAAAAAATGTCAAACTTTTTTCTGAGTGGTTTTTTTTATACTTATACAATTATATAAAAAAGTGAAAAGGGTAAACTTAAAACTAATTTGTTCTTTTACTTAAATGAAAGGCTGGTAACTAATTTAGAAAACTTAAAACTAATATATCCGATATCTTGAATATTGAAATTAGCTATTAAAATTTGTTCTTTTACTTAAAATCATTATATGTTACAGTAATTTACAGTTATATTTTGATTTTTTTACGTTGTATAAATATATGTTATAGGAAACACCTAACTAAAATATCACAATCATAATTATGTGCCGCTATAGCATCCCGTTACTATGCATGTATACTCATCTAATTAACAAAAAAAGTACATCGTTAATTGAGTCGCTTCAAGAAAGATATCATTGTTAATTATCAAACTTTACAGAATTTCCTCCTACATTTGTTTTTCTTTGGCAAAATATATTTACAGTAAAAAGGAAAATAAAGAAGACATAAAGAATCATGTAGTACATTGTGAAAACGACAATTAATCCCATGTTGGTAAAAGGATGTTATTGGTTTGTGTGTTCAATCCTTTTATCTTTTATGTTCCTTCTTTAAATCAAAATTGAAGGCTCGAATTAACATTCTTTTATCATTTTGTCTTCGATTCAAATTTATGTAGGGCAAATGGTACAAAAAGGCATCAAAGTTAGGGTCCATTTCCAATCAGGGTATCTAACTTTTTTTCTTGCATAAAAAGGTTTCCAACTTTTTTTTTTTGCGGATTTGGGTTTTTTTCTAACACCCGTTAACCACTAACCCAACTTTTTGTTAAAAAACATGATACATTTGTAAAATTTCAAGGACCAAAACTGAAACTTTTATGTTTTCTTTTTAATATAACGGGTCTCTCATTTTCCCCCAAAATTTCCCCCAAATCAGTCTCCATACATAAACCCTAAAATTGAAAAGTTTACAATTGACAAAATTGAACCTTAATTTGTGTTCCTAAAGGTAATTAATACTTATTGTTGTTTTTAATTATGCTAATAACGGCTAAATTAAGCACTAATTGACCTTTTGTTTTTTTT
>LBNU01038514.1:11175-22059 GCA_014162995.1 Artemisia annua
GGGGTAGTGTACCTTTGCTTATAAATTCGATGATAGGGGTCATCCACGTAGGATCATGCTCCTCTATCACCGTGGATACCTCCATTTCCGAGATGGACTTGTTTTTTAAGATCTCCACCGAGACTTGTTTTGACAGGTGTGCAAAGCTTGTAGATGCGATCTTACTTAGTACATCCGCTTTTTTGTTTTCCCCCCGAGGAACTTGTTTAATAGTGAATGTAAAACACTAGATAGCATCACAAACATGCTCATACTTATGGTTATGGCTCGTTGCATATAAGAAAGAAAAGAAAGAAATGTAGAGAGAGAAAGTTAGAGAGAGAAAGAGGTGAAGCCTTGAGAGAAAACCAAAAAAATGAAATGAGATTATGAGAAGGCTTACCCTCTCCAAGGATAGAGAGGGTTTATATGTACATGGGTTTTTCCACTAGGGCGTGCCACTTGGGCTGCGGATCAGGTATACAGTGGGTAAAGACCCATCCTTCTTCCGCGAACTAATCTACTTCTAAACTACGTTTAACTAACTATTGTAACTACTACGAGCTAAACAATGCTTAATCATATCTGGGGTGACCGAATCTTTCTTATACAAAAAGCGTATTCCTAACAATCTCCCCCTAAGGGAGGTCACCCCTGGAAATATTCTTGAATTCTTGCCTTGAGATCTTTGTAGATTCTTTTGTAGCTCGTAGTTGTTGATTCTTCATTGATAAACGACTCAAGATGACTTCCTTGATGTATATGATGATCTTTTGACTTTGCTCTTTGCTCTTCATCCATATAATTAGCTTCAAGTCATCTTTGAGTATATGTGTCTCTTTGTGATGTTGTGATTGTCTTTGTGATGTCATGCTTACACTTTTCTGGATCATGATCTTCTGCATCAGAGTTGTGGAAGCATAGTTGAAGCCCATTCCTTGATCATGATATCTTGAGATTTGATTGTTGAAGTGTAAGAATGATATGATGAATCTGCATCTTTTCAGCAATCAGCATCAATTGTCAACTTCTTTGTCTTTGGTGTGATTACGCCTTTCCAACATGCCCATACATCTTTGTTGAGTAGATCTTCCCGGTTGAACAGTTCTGACGTCTCCTTTTAGATGTTGGTATGAGCATGTAAAACTAGAGTGATGGTGGTGAACATGGTAAGTTTGGTATGTTGAGCTGCATAAAACTTGGTTAGTAATAAACATACCGGCACTTACAAGTTCGGACTTCGAGATTGTCAACAGCATAGTGTGAAGACTTTCTCTAATCCTTACCAAGGCCGTTCCTAATCGGATGCCCCCGAAAGGGCTTTCACTGACATACCGAAGTACACCAACGATTAGGTGAGTCGCTGCAGATCACCCCACGACTGTAGACCTTTTGGAACACCACCGTACTCACTAAGCGTAACCCACAAGAGATTACCGAAGTGACCTGCTGTCAGGGCTGTTTGATGTTGACCCTGGCAGGAGTTTCCACTCAATCACTGGGAAATACTTATGTATATTCCCTCATAAGTGTTCTCGGCAGATTGCTAAGATCTGCGTAGGACTCAAAATATTTCATCTGGTGTCCTTAATGTTGAAAAACCAGTGTAGAAGTATCAAGTGTTCCTATGAGATCTTAAGATGCATCTCTTGGCTCTAGACTCGATAAGTGCACATTGGTTATCCTATTCGGAGACATCCCTGCCCTAAGGTTGAATAATTGGAGGGCTATTTCTTTTCACCCTTTCTCAATTCATTTCTTTTTAATTCTTCAACCCCTTCAGTGCTTACCGAGACTTCATTACTAGAACCTTGTTGGGTTTGTTCCAGTCCTAGTTCAATCTCAGTCGGCACTCTTCCCTTTCTCACTTTTCTCCTTTTTTCAATCATTCCTAAGGACTTCTAATCTATCTATTGGATTGTCCCTGGGAAGATCCCTCCGGTTCTGGTGGATCATGGGAACATATACCTAACCTAACCATCCTTATAACTCCATGCATTAAATTAAAGTGGTCGGTCTTTTGGTATTTTTCCACATTCGCCATATAACCAAAATCATTGAAAATTCTCTCAAGGTGTTTATGATAAAGAAACACATTTTTGTTAACACCTTGAGAGTTTTATCATTTTTCAAATGCTCCCCCTTAACATGTGCTTATAGGAAGAAAGAAATTTGCACATGTCGGGGTGAGTTGCACTTATTTGAATTGATCGGCTCTTAATAGACATATACCCGAGGGACACGTTTACGTTGCTTAGTTAAAGGGATCCATTATCAGCTTTTAGGTGATAACTAGCCCTAATAACTAACTTGAAGTTGTTAACATTCCTTAAAAAGGAAGTTAGACCCGTCAAAGTATATATCTAAGAAGAGTTTCTCGAAACGGTACTATCTACTTTGACCAGTCCTCTTCGAGACACGTTTACATCACTGGTTAGACCAGCTTGAAATTATTACCCGGCCAGGACTAGTCTTTTCGATTCACGACTTTTCATGTTTCGTCAATTCATGAGTCAAATTCTGAGTCATAAGCAATTCACGGTTTTTACTTGAATTTGTAAAAACCCGCGAAAGACTCTTAGCCACTTGCTCCCCCTCAATATGTGCACATTGATTGAATCAATTTTGAAAAACTTTGGCACATACGGGTGAGCTTGCAAAAGAGATCATTTATTCATCATTTTAAATCACTTGCTCCCCCTCAATATGTGCTTTGTTCATACTCCAAAATCTTTTAAAATTTTAGCACATAAGGGAGCGATCTTTTGAGTCCAAAACATCTTTATAAGTCCAAAAACATCACATTTAATCACTTGCTCCCCCTTAATATGTGCTTTGATTAAAATCCAAAATCTTTAACATTTTAGCACATAAGGGAGCGTTCTCGAAAGTCCACAAACATTCTTTATGAGTCCAAAAACATCACTTTTAAATCAGTTTTTATATTTAAATCACATTCTCTCCCCCGATCATAAAATTTCAAATCTTTTGAGATTTTGTGATCCCAATTGATTTAAATGATTTTCGAAAAAGCTTTGGAGAGACATGTGGCAAAATTTTAAATGTTTACTGATTATGAGACACTTTTTGAGTTTTCACTGTGGCTGGTGCACAAAGTTTTTAAAGGTGCAGAAATTTTGAGCACATACGCTCCCCCTCAATTAATGACCCGTTTTTCCATTTTAACGTTTAGTAGCCATTAATGTGAGTGGTAACGTATACGAGAAAATTTAAGACCAATGGCCACCTTGTACACCACAAAATCTCTTTTGAAGAATTTTTAGAAGAAAGAGATTTTGGGAAAAGAAGACTTCTCTTCTTTTACTAGAAAGGCTGCACTGAAGCGTACAACTTTTCGGATAATCCGCACACAGTGAAAACATGATAACGTGTTTTTACACGGATTTTGAAAACCGGGTTGCTATCTGAAGTAATAGCAAACCATAATTTAAGCAAACATATATTTTTGGTATTTTTGAGTTTTTCAGATTTTTATGGTTTTTATAGGTTTTATATTTTTGTATTTTTCTTTTCTGGGTTTTATATAATATATAAAAGGATATGTGAAGTGAATCAGTTACTCCTCATTATCTTCCTGAAGACTTTTGAGTGACTCAGGAGTGATGCTCTTCATTCCAAGACGTGGGAGAATGAATTGAAACCGTTCTCTAGGAAGTGCCTTTGTGAAGATATCAGCCAGCTGAAATTCCGTCCTTACAAAGTAGAGTTCCACAATTCCTTTTTCCACTTGTTCTCTGATGAAATGATGTCGAATATCAATGTGCTTTGATCTTGAATGCTGGACGTTGTTGCAGCAAAGAGCAATGGCACTCTTGTTATCACAGTACATCGGAACTTTGTTGTAGTTAAAGCCATAGTCGGATAATTGAGACCTCATCCAAAGAATTTGAGCACAGCATGATGACATGGCAATATATTCAGCTTCTGTAGAGGAGATTGATGTACTCATTTGCTTCTTTGATGACCAACTAACCAGCTTATCTCCTAGAAACTGAGCACCGCCCGAAGTACTTCGTCGAGTATCTTGACAACCCGCATGATCAGCATCAGAGTAGGCTGTGAGAGCCATTGCAGTGTCTTTAGGATACCAAAGGCCCATGTGAATTGTTCCTTGAAGGTACCTGAAGACTCTTTTGACTGCTTCTAAGTGCTTCTTAGTAGGTTTGGATTGATAACGAGCACACATGCAGACAGCAAATAAGAGATCAGGTCTGCTGGCTGTGAGATACATCAATGATCCGATCATGCTTCGGTATTTGGTTTGGTCGACAAGTGCTCCTTCAATATCCTCATCCAGCTTAGTTCTCTCAACCATTGGAGTATCAACAGATTCACATGATTCGAATCCAAATTTCTTTAGTATTTCAATGGCATACTTGGATTGATTGATGAAGATACCATGTGGGTTTTGAGAAATCTGAAGCCCCAAGAAGAACGACATTTGCCCCATCATGGACATTTGGAATTCTGTACTCATTTCTTGTGCAAACCTATCACATTCTAGTGGATCGGCTGATGCGAAGATAATGTCATCCACATAGATCTGAACGTGGAGACGATGCTCTCCCAACTTTCTTGTGAACAAGGTAGGATCGACAACACCTTTGGTGAATTGGTTGGCTAGAAGAAATTTGGACAGTGTATCATACCATGCTCTGGGTGCTTGTTTAAGACCATATAGTGCCTTCTTCAAGCGATAGACATGATTAGGGCGTTCAGGATCAACAAACCCCTCTGGTTGACTTACATATACTACTTCCTTTAAGTGTCCATTGAGAAAGGCAGTCTTCACATCCATTTGGTATACAACCATGTTCTGACTGGCTGCATTGGCAAGGAAGATTCTGATGGCTTCAATTCTGGCAACTGGTGCGAATGATTCCTCAAAATCGATGCCTTCTTCTTGTCTGTACCCTTTGGCCACAAGTCGAGCTTTGTTCTTTAACACTTCACCATATTCATCAAGCTTCACTTTGAAGATCCATTTGAGGGCGATAATCATTGCACAGTCGGGAGGGGGCACTAATTCCCAAACATCTAGTCTGTCAAATTCATGGATTTCATCCTGCATTGCAGTGAACCAGGACATTTTAGTCAACGCTTCTTTATAATCCTTTGGTTCGACTTTGGACAGTACGTTGCTAACGAAACACCATAAAGCATCTGTGGCAAGTTGTCGTCGTGTAGATACCGGCCTAGATGGGTTACCAATGATGTTGTCAATCGGGTGATCATTTGTCCATTTCCTGATATGCTCATGAAGTTGATGACTGGGAATTGAAGTAGCAGTGTTGGAATCTTCTGAGGAGGTTGCCAAAGTAGATGGTTCAGGAGCAAATATGTTGACAAAAGGTTCATCAGGTGGTTGAGTAAAAGGATTCACTTCAAAGGTGTTATCAGATGCTTCTTCTTGAGGAATTGAAGAGTGTTGATCTGTGTGATTGGTATGACTAGATGATGGAGCATTCTGACTAAGAGAGATGGAGATGGAAGGCCCGTTTGTGGGTTGAGGTTCATCATTAGCAGCAGCATCAGGACCTATGACTTGTTGTTCAGGTTCGACTCTCTGTTGAGGCTCAAAATACTCATCATACATTGAATCAAACAATTTCTTCAAGTCCTCACTGGTAGGTGGCACAGAAGGAGCATCTGTGGTGGAAGAATTTACAAGTCCTGAACTAATGGGTCCAGGAGTCCAAAGATTAGATGCGGGTCCTGAACTGGAGTATTCAGGAACCGTTTGCTCGGTCAGCTCATCAAACGTGACATGGATGGTTTCCATGATTTGTCGGGACCTTTTGTTGTAGATTCGATAACCCTTCTTGTTTGGTGCATACCCAACAAAAATTCCAATATCAGCTTTTGCCTTTAGCTTTCCCAAGTCTTCGCTATCATTGTTTGGGTAACATAATGCACCAAAAACACGAAGGAAAGAGAGGTCGGGTTTTCTTTTATGCACTAGCTCATAAGGAGTTTTGCAGTGAAGAGGATGTATTAGTGATCTGTTCTGAGTGTAACAAGCCGTTGCAATTGCCTCTCCCCAGAGAAACATAGGAGCTTTGGAGAAGATCAACATAGTACGTGCTGCCTCTACAAGTGTACGGTTTCGTCTTTCAACGACTCCATTCTGCTGAGGGGTTCGAGGTATACTCCTTTGATGACTAATTCCCAGATCTTCATAAAACTGAGTAAGTTGTTGATTGACAAACTCCGTTCCATTATCTGTGCGGACGAATCTGACTGTTTTATTGAGTCCAACTTGCAGCTGCTTGATTAGTTTGATGATGATTTCAGGTGTTTCATCCTTGGATCTGAGGAATTTGACCCATGTGAAACGAGAGTAGTCATCAACAATCACTAACACATATCTCTTTCCAAATATGGTTTGCACTCTCATGGGACCACAAAGGTCCATGTGAAGGGTATGAAGAACTTCCATAATGGTGTTGATGGTTTTGGGTTTGTGAGTATGCTTCTTGCTTTTGCCAAGCTGACAAGCGAAACAAAGATGATCTTTTTCATACTTCAGCCTGGGCATGCCTCGAACAAGATCTTTACGAGTGAGTTCATTGATGGTACCGAAGATCAAATGGTTCAAACGGCAATGCCACAACCACGACTTGGTCTTGGAATCCTTAGATAGTAGACAGATTGGAGATGATTGCATCATGTCTTCGATGGATATAGTGTAGAGGTTTGTGCCGCGTCTGCCTTTCAGGAGATCCATACCATCCAATCTTCTAACATAACAAGTGTGTTTTCTGAAGGCAACTTCTAGATCTGAGTCACAAAATTGACCTACGAAGAATAGATTGTGCCCAAGACCTTCTACATAATATACCCGAGAGACAACGCTGTCACCAACCACATAATCTCCATAACCCATTATTGCACCAAAATGATCATTCCCGAATCTAACAGTCCCGATAAACTTTTTCACGAAATTTCTGAGCCGCGAGCGATCCCCCGTCATATGTTTTGAGCAGCCTGAGTCCAAATACCACAGGGCGATTTGTACAACCTGCATTTGAAATCAGACAGATATGGATGACGGACAAACATGGATCCCCAACCAAAAGTAGGGTCCGATTGGTTAGCATATACAACAGAATAGGAAGAATTGATAGTGTCCTTAGTCATAACATGACATGCTGGGGAACTAGGCTTATGGTTAGCGCATTGGGTTCCTATAGGAAAAGTTCTACCAGATTTCTTCCAAATCCTAATGTTGGGAAACTTAGGATTTGACTGTTTGGCAAAGGGGCGATGACTTCCTATTGACACTATTCTTCCAGTGGGTCTCCAATGATAGCCAACATTAGTAAACTTCCTTCCTGTTGCTTTCCAAACATGTTTTACACGATTATAATAAACAGTATGACAACCAGGGGATACTTTAGAAGCATACAAACATGTCTTAACACACACATCATGATTACCAAAATTTAAATAGTTATTACAGATCTCACAACTGGTTTTAGAATTCGAATTAATTACAGTACGCCTAGAGCTAATACTAGAATCAACACGATTCTCAACGTTCAGATCAGTCTTATTGTTCCTAATGTGGTCTTCTACTTTCTTTCCTTGAGCACTTTTAGCTGGCGAAGTCCTATCATTCCTTGTATTGCAACTAGGCTTTGACCCGCTAGCATTAGTGACAACTTTTACTCCTGTAGAATTAATGATGGGAACATTAGAACGAGAAACTGCTGTTTGATTTCTGGTATCTGATGTGTTATGTTTTGGTGATGTTATGGGCACTTTAAAGGCAACATGCTTGTTCTTAACCTTAGAGGAAAAATCATTAGTCTTATCACGCATGCAAACAGCTTTAGGACATGTACCAATGGCATAATCTAAGAGCTCATATGATCTGTTGGTGAGATAATACACATCACGGATGCCAATGTCCGCAGGACTCACCATTCTAACCTCTTCAATAGTTTCGCAGAGGATATCTAGGCAATCCTTGAGATACCTAAGGTACTCACTATGAACAAACGCATTATTCCTAAGGGGAAGAGGAATATTAATGGCATCAACATCAGTTCTTTTTGTTTTAGCCGCTTTGGTGAGACTGCAATCACATGCAGTGACTGGCATTTTCCCTTTCACCTGAGTCTTTAGATTCTCATTTTCTTTAAGCAAAGAAGTTATCTTTTCATTGTTTTTATCACGTGTGATCTTCATCGAATCATGTAACTCTTTGTAATGTTGTTTGATTTTAGAGTTTTCAGCTTGAAAACAATCATTTTCGTATTTCAAGTCGTTAATGACATTTTGAAGTTGAAGATATTGAGAATCTAAACACGGAGGTTTCTGGGTATCAATCGCATCACATTTATTATCAATCACATCACATTTATTCGTCTTAAATTGTGCAATTTGAAGCTTCAGTTTCCGAATCGTGTTAGTGTGAGCTTGAATTCTTTCATCCCTTTTGGCTAATTCAAAATATGCATCAAATTCAGGAGCATCCGAAGATGTCTTGGCATTTGAGTTTCTAATTCTTTCTTCTAGATGTTGGTATCTTAATTGCAAGTTAAGATTATCAACCTCTAGTTTTGAAAATTGCTTGACCATGTTATCATGATCATCTTTTTGAATTTTTTCGCGCAGTTTTAAATTCTCCCCCTCAAGCTCAACAACACGATTCTGGAAAACCTTTAATGTAACAGACATATCATGAAATTGGGAAGCAGTTAAAGAAGAATCAGTAGCAGTATAAAACACATCTTGAGCAATGCACATAGCAATCAAATTATCATTCATGATGAGAGCATTCTTCCTCGCAATTTCACTATGTTGAAGATCTATTACAGTTTGTTTTCCTTCACGTTCCTGGTTTTTAAACACCTCTTTCATTTCATTGATCTCTAGTTTAAGGGACGTTTCCATGTATTCAAAATGGTTTTTGATTTGTTTAAAAAACGGAATGACTTCTGTGAGATAGCATTCTTTTGTAACTTCAAAACCCCTTTCCCCCTCAGTAATTCCCGTTGGAGTAATCCTCTTTTTACATGTTTTGTCAAAATCCGCAAACATTTGATACAGTACATACATGCTAATAAGAGTTTTACATTGAGTGGGAAGTGCTATCTGAACTAGGTTCATGGGTGTATTGGGAGGATACACCGTGGGTTTAGCAAACTTAAGGGGAGTGGTAGCCATAAGAAGTTCAGCTTTCATTTTTTCCACATCTAAGGCCCAAAAAATCTGTTCAGGGGTTAACCTAGTTTGGGGCACAAAGACAGTCAATCGGTTCTGCTCATAGTAGTTATGGGGCTTGATATTAACACGCTTTGCAATGCACATGGGATCCTTCATCTTATCCTCAAGTCTTTTCCTATTTTCAGTTTCACTTACATCAATCTCTTCTGTATCACGCACATCAGGGGGATCATGATTGGGTTTAAGCATCACATTGAAGTCATATAAGGCAGGTTGAGAGGCACTAACGCTCCTAAGATAATTAGTTTTAGGCACTCCTGTCTCCTTATCACTATGTTTATCACGAAGCTTAATGTGCTTTTGTATCATTTGAGCAGTTTGAATGGTTTGGCCTTGTGTGTACAATTTGTTTTCAAGCTTGTTCTTTAAGGCCTTTAATTGGGAAAAATCGTTTAGAAGTTTGGCTTCCTTACTTTGAAAATCTAATTTTAGTGTGTTGACACTATTTTGAATCTCCTGTTTTTGTTTAACAGTTTGATCGATTTGATTTTGCAAAGATTTTATTTCCCCTCTTAACTCTTCTTCCTTTAAATTCCTTTCGGTAATATATGTACACATTTGCCAATTCATTTTCTGTTCACGTTCGGTTAACTCAAATTTTGCACGTTGTTGATACATATTCACCTGATCTTTAAGAATATTAATCCTAGTGGTTAAGGTGTCATCAGGTATAACAGCAGTATATTCATCATATTCACAAGTATCATTATTAACGGAAGAGTCATCACTTGGTAAAGCAGTCTCGACACTTTGTTTCAAATATTGCTCATATGGGACAACATTGCTATTACCCATATCAGCAGGATCTGAATCAATAATGCTGGTGTGTTTTACATCGTTATGAGTCCTTTGGTTGTGCATCACATCATCAACATGTGCATCGTCAGATGCTCTACTGGGTCCATCAGACTCTTTATTATTATCCATATGTTGTTTTTTTGAGGGAACATTAGTGTTTTTCAAATCAACATCATCTGGTGTGACAATACTATTTTGATGTACCTCATTGAGCATCGTTGGAATAGCACTTGTTTCATATGTTTCATATAATTTGAGTACCTCAGAAATGATTGATGATTTGGAAGATCCTGATTGATTTGCCGATGTGACTGCTGATATAAGCTTGGCCATAAAGATGGTTTGTGCAGTAGGTTCATCATCAACATCAGAATCAAAGGCATCACAATCTTTAGCCTGGAAGATGTTTGGGTCATTAAGAGCAAGATCCTGAACTGGTTGATCATCCACATCAGCATCAAAGGAATTCCCTTCATCGCCAGCAAGAAATAGCAGTTGTTCCTCATCCAATTGCACTCCATTTTCTTGGGCTTGCATCAGCAGCATCTTATCTTTGAAGTAGTCGGAATTCTGAGGACGTTTTGGTTCAGTGCAGTTTCTTGCAATATGACCTAGCCCACCACAGTTGTAGCACTTGATTCTTCCTTGTCGTTGATTGCCATTACCCATTCTGTTTTGAACATTTCCTCGGACATTCTGTCTTCCCTGAACCACAACACGCCCATCTTCCACAACAACAAGATTACGTGGATTAGATGAGGTTCTGAGTTGATTGTTGGTTTGAGGAAGAGTGCTTCTGAAGTATTGAACCAGCAGATAGACTTGATTGGAGAGATTATCAATTCTCTTGTC
>LBNU01038514.1:22219-41214 GCA_014162995.1 Artemisia annua
AATAGTAACCGCTGATTATTAAACCACTGACAATAGTAACCGCTGACAGAGTAACCGCTAGTAAAGTAACCGCTGAAGAGTAAACCGCTGGAAGTTAACCGCTGAAACAGTACAAAGTACAGCGTAATGTTCGCTGATCAACTTGTACTAACCGCTAGTACTTAACCGCTGAAACCCAAGTTAACCGCTGCGAAGAACACCTTAACGTAGAGCAAACCGCTGGCAAGAAAAAGGTTCCAAAATCACTCGCATACTTCAAAGACGTTAGATTTAGTCCAACCAACTGATAAACTAGATGAATCTAACCCCTCTAATCCTAGAAGTACAAGAAAGAACACAAGAATCACCACGAACAAACTCCAAAATGAGTAAAAACCACCCTAAACTAATAGAAACCAAAACAAACCATACACCACAAGTCCTACAATCCCTAGGATGTAACCATGGCTCTTGATACCAATTGTAGGATACTAAATAAGTTCACAAACACGAAACTAACTTGTGGTATGGATCGTTACATGTGAGAAAGAAAGAAGAAATGTAGAGAGAGAAAGTTAGAGAGAGAAAGAGGTGAAGCCTTGGACAGAAGACCAAAAAAAAAGAAAATAGATTATGAGAAGGCTTACCCTCTCCAAGGATGGAGAGGGTATTTATATGTACATGGGTTTTTGCCACTTGGGCGTGCCACTTGGGCTGCGGATCAGGTATACAGTAGGTAAAGACCCGTCCTTCTTCCGCGAACTAATCTACTACTCCCTCCATCCCATATTAAGTGTCCACTTACCAAATGCACAAAGTTTTAAGAGAATCCACTAACTACACTCTCAACCAATCAAATATTATTTTTACCCACTAAAGTCTCATCTTATTGGTTGGAAGGTACAAATGGACATTTAATTTGGGACAACCCAAGATTCCATTGTGGACACTTAATATGGGACGGAGGTAGTACTAATCTACGTTTTACTAACTAATATAACTACTACGAGCTAAACAATGCTTAATCATATCTGGGGTGAATCTTTCTCTTACAAAAATCGTATTCCTAACAATATTATACTTCAATATAAATATTTATTATCATAAAATATTAAATGCTTTTTAAGTAATATCTTTTGTAAAATACTCACATATAATGATGAAACCCAACTATTATATATTATATATTTTATTCAGCGATATTTTTGTTAATCATTAAACTAAATAACTTTTAATTCTTATATCTAATCAGTTTATATTTATGATTATAGTCACTCAAGTTTACTACATAAAACTCAGTTTCAAACCTTTTTTTTATAAAGAGATTGATATATTTATTTTCATACTTACTCATGTTTATTGCATTTAACACAATTTTTATGTAGTCTACTTATATATTGTATTTTTATTATCATAAATATTAGATAATATATTTTGTGATCATAAATACTCACATTTATTGTCGAAACTCAATTTATATATATTACACTTGTATAGAAATTTTGGTTTATCATAATATTAAATAATTTTTAAATGATATATTTTGTGATCATAAATACTCGCATTTAATGATGAAACCCAATTTTTATTTATTACGAGTAATTCAGACCCGTGCGTTGCACACGGGCTCTATCTAATTGATCATAGTGTAATGTGCAATAATTGTTTTCGTTCGATACGGGCTCTATCTAATGGGTCTTTGTAAGTATGTCATTAGTTGATCGGTATAAAGTTTATAATTTGTATTCATTCTCAAGATAGTAACATTATATTTAAATTTTTTATGACATATTAGTATTGTTTATAAGGTTATAATTTGTATTCATTCTGAAGATAGTAACATTATATTTAAATTTTTTATGCATATTAGTAGTTATTTCTAAAGTTTATATTTTGTATTTATTCTAAAAATTGTAAAAATTGCATATTAGTAGTTATTTCTAAAGTTTACACTTTTGATCCAATTTATTCTAAAAATTGTAACAACCCTATATGGAAGATGAAATTTCTATTTCAATTAATACTTCGGTTAGAATCATTATTCCTAATTACTCTTTGTATTAAAATCATTCATTTATGCTAAATGCCTCTATGTTTTCTTAAACGTTTTTTTTTTTTAATTATATAAACCTTACCCACCACTTAAGATTAGGGTATCTTCTCCTAATTATCTTGGCAATGTCTTCATCTTCCAATAACAATGAACCCAACATCAGTGAACTCAAGGAAGCAAGTGGATCGAATGACTTAGCAACTTGTTTTAAGTTCCTATTTAATAGTGAGATACTTGAAGAGCAAGCTTTTTTGATGAGGATTAGGGAGGAGCGCAATCAACTCCGCAGCAAGGTTGAGAAGCTTGAAGAAACTATTAATGAGGCTCGTCATCGTGGTCCATTCAATGATAAAGCGGTTGATGCTTTGCGTTGTTTGGTTGAGACCCATCACAGGTTTCTTGATAGGATTCAGGCGTTGACAAATTTACTTGATGAAACCCGTGAAGGTATTTTGGAAAAGGGCCGCCATGTGAAGTTCATGGAGTTTGACGAAGGGTTATCTGATGTTGAATAAGTAGATTATAATTATGGTTGTATTTTGCGGTCTTCTTTTAATACTCTTTTTGTTGTCAGTTGCTCAAGAATGTTTTTGTAATGAGTTTCAATGAAATAATGCAAATGATAACTTTTATGCTTATGTTTATTTATACGTGTTTTTATTATTTTTTTTTTCCTATTTTACTTTTTATGAATAAATGGTTCCATTTGTCTTTAACACACATGAGTCAACACAATAAACACTCCATTTCAACATTTGTTCGTATGGATCCAATCCACCAGTGGCTCAATCTACATCTTCTCCTTCTATTCACCCTCCCTCAAAACCTCCCAACACTACGCTCAATCACCTTAGACACAATCTCAGTCTTCAAATATTTTGGTGCAAACATAGTGGTGCGTTTGGTGGGGTTGTGGTGAGTCAACACACACAGACTCAATAGATCTGTCGATTATAAATTAGGGTTTAGTTTAAAAATTAGTGTTATTCAATTTTACAAAATTTTAATTAAATTAAAACATATTGTCAGTTTGATTAAGGAGGGTGGATCAATTGTGATGAAGTAATTATTTAGGGCGGATAATTGTATCGGTGATCTTATGTACAGGTTTGTATCATAATTTGATTTGTTTATGTTGGTATTTTTGTTTGATTGCATATATGATATTCCGTTTATTTCTTTGTTGATGGTGCAAGGGTTGTCAGATGTTGGTGTGATTAAAGATGGGTGGAATTCATAGAGGGCTGTAGTGTGCTAGTCGAAACAGATAGAGCATAGGTGCATTCAGGTTAAAGATTGTTTACTGTTTATAATGGTTGTTTTTGTTTGTATATTAAGATGAGTTAATTTTAGAATATTCGGTGCTTTAGAAACATGTCTTTTATTGATGGTTAGGGAGGTGTTTAGCTTTGAGATTTGAAATGGTTAAAGTATGCTTAAGTTTCTCATAACCTTTGTTTTGTTGTTAATTTTTCAATCTCTTTGCTTCAGGTATTTTTCCGCTGCTTTGTTGGTTATTGGTGTATTCTGGAAGCTTGCGTGCAATGTAATTATCTCTCACGCCCTCTCTTTAGGTTTTTATTAGGTTTTTGTAGAATTGCATGCGACGGAGTGTAGGTCAAGGGATTTTGAGTTGAAAAGTTGAGATTGGTTGGAGTTATATGTGTTTGTGGTGTTATAAGATTTCTTTTCTTTCTGTTTTTTTTTTTTTTTTTTTTTTTTTTTTTTTTTTTTTTTTGTTAGCTATTTTTGTTTTTTTCTTGTATATTGTCTTATATCATTTGAAGTTGGACTTAATGAAAGATATACTGTAGGATTGAATCAATGAGAATTAGGGTCCAAGTTTGTTTGTTATTAGTTATTTTTGTTTAGAAAGTTTGTTATCTGTGGTTTAAATGTTTGCTCGAGTGTTATTGTTAGTATAAGTGGATACATATCGGTAATCAATGACAACAATATAAATTTGAAAGTAACAGACATAGTAGATACTTAGTAGCATTCATTTATTATCAGAATAGTAATACAACTTGTTAAATAAGGTTACTAAAAGTTCCTTATAGACAAATATTCGTGTGCGGTCTTTGAATTATGTTCGTCTTCCGCCATTAGTATTTTCAGACCGTTAGGGCTTGTGACTCTAGATAGTGCGACATATAGTTGCCCATGGCTGAACACAGGGTTGGGTAAGTAGACACCAACATACCTAAGTGACTGGCCTTGGCTCTTGTTTATGGTCATCGCATAGCATGGCCTGACAGGAAACTGTCTACGTTTCATTATGAAAGGCCGTTTTGATTGTGTCGATGTCAGTGTGATCCTAGGTATAATAACACCATCTCCAACATGCGATCCAGTTAGGATTTTTGCTTGAATAACAAACTGGCCCAGATCAGTAATGATTAGCCTGGTTCCATTGCATAAACCCTGGTTAGGATTAACATTTCGCAAAAGCATGATCGGCAACTCCTTTTTTAAGCATAGAGAATGTGGTGGCATACCTTGAAAATTCAAGGAATTCAAGAACTCAATAGGATATAGTTGATCTTGATCAAGAGTATCAGTTGATGCCTTACATACTTCATCTGCACTATTGTACGTGACAGACGCGCCTGCTAATTTTTTAAACATGTGCTCATTTATTGCATCAGCGTCTTCATTTTTTGGAGTTAGTATAGCCCTTTCTTTTAGATACGCATCTTCATTCTGCCTTGTTGTAAAATCAGGGAATGTTTCCATCACAATTTGCTCAATTGGAGAATCACCTGATTTTATAAGAAAATTATGCGGAATATGAATCTAGGTTGGCTCATCCTCTCCTTCTTTAATTTTTGCTTCCAAATTCCCATCGCCCACATCAAACACCCATTTATTGAATTCTTGTTTTTGAGTGTCAATGATTCCGTTTTCTGTATACTCATTTATTCGCATGCTGCGTGTAAGTGTAAACACCTTGCAAGCTTTCCATAGTTCTGATCGGTTTATGCAAGCTTGAATAACTTCTAATCTTTTGGCTTTTGGGATTACGGGTAAAATTTTTCTGAAGTCACCTCCCAGTAACACTGTCATTCCACCAAAAATTCGGTCTCTATTTTCAGGATTCTCGTACCCCAATATATCCCTCAATGTCTTATCTAAAGCTTCAAAAGCGTATCGCTGAGTCCTTGGTGCTTCATCCCAAATTATCATTCTGGCCTCTTTCATTAATTCTGCGAGGTGTGTGTTTTGTTTGATACCACACATACTGTTGTCCATTAACTCTAATGGAATAACAAATCTGCTATGAGCAGTCCTCCCTCCCGGTAGTAGTAAAGAAGCAATTCCTGGTTTAAGAGTAATGAACCAATTATTTAATCAGTGTAATATTGTTGTAATGCATGATATGTATGTATAATAATTAAAAAATGAGTAGTAAAGGATGTACCTGAAGATGCAACTGCAATAACTATCATCCTTTCTGATCTTAGTTTGGCTATTATAGTCTTGTATAAAAAAAGTCTTGCCACTCCCTCCGGGCCCATAAAGAAAGAAAAATCCTCCTTTTTGACTGTATACAGACTCAATAACACTTTGATAGATCAGAAGTTGATCTGTGTTTAACATTGAATGAAGCTGTTCATGTTCAATCTTGCTTCTGTTCATATCAAAGTCCAATGCTTCTCTAATCAAACGATTGTCCATGTTTGTTAGTAGCTTTGGGTTTGGTCGTGGGAGATCTTCGAATTCGGCCAAAGATCTACCAAATTTGTGTAACAGTTCCTCTATTTCCACCAAACAATAGTTCTGAATCTGCTCTTCTGTAAGTTCTAAGGTTGGGTACCTGAAGTGTTTTCTTTTTTTATGTAAAATATCTTCTGATAAAGCCTCCCAGTTTTCTTGCCATAATTGTCGTGGCCTACTTACTTCACAAAACAACAATATTGTTACAAATAAGTCCCTCAATTGAGGTCCTAATGCCCACAATCTTGCCTCTGATATAGCCTTGGTCCATTCTTTGTCATCATTGAGCAAACCATATGCAAAGCAGACTTCCTTAAATGTCCGATTTGTTACATTGTTAACTGTCATCAGCTTTTCAAACGATTCAGGACCTTTCGCTACATTTAGTACCATTCTGAGGTAGTACCGTTCCCCTGATGCAGGGTTGGAGTAAACCATCCGCCCTATGCATTTTTTTTGTTTTTTGAGTTTCCAAATTCTTTCTTTTTCATGCCATACATACCTTTGTGGAATTTCAGCATAAGTGAATTTTCGAGCATCTGGTTCACGTTTATTTAGCTCAAACCACTCGGTAAACATAGTTATGTTGATACCTTCCTTTGCAAGTAGTGCTGGTAAACTTTCAGAATCACGCGGTGTTATTGCGTTTTGGTTGGGTAGGTGGTAGTTTAGCTTCATAACTGACGGGTAGGAATAATTGATGTCAAAAGAAAAGAGTCTCCAAACTGCTTCACATGGGGCTAAGTAGCGACAATTCAAGTAATTTTTAATTTCATCAACTTCAACAATCTTTGTAGGATCTTTTTTATCAGCTTGTTTGATGTTTTCTTCGATGACAACAGATGCTCGATCGGGCCCTTTGTTTAAGTATTTAAATAAATACTTAATTGCCCTTGATCTATTGCACCATTCAACATTTATGTGTGCTTGGTACTTCAGCAGAAGATATCGATTGTAAGGAACGACATATCTGTTATTGAAAGAAAACTTACCCTTTACAACATTGACTTTATTATCTCTCCGACAGTAAACAGGGTAGCCATCCCCATCAATTGTTGTCTCTGGATAAAATGATTTAGGGAAATGTTTTGAACATTTTCCTTCTATGTTGCATGAAGCGTACTTTGCATCATTCCCGCAAGGTCCATGCAACATATAATCAGTAACAACTTTGTATCCATCCGGATCATTTATTGGACATGGAATCTCTGCTGAGATAATATCGTCTATTTGAGCCCCCGTCTTGCACTTGGCGTATTCTTTGAGCCACAGTAAAATATGTACATGTGGCAATCCACGTTTTTGGAATTCGATAACATACACAACTGAAATGAAATATTTGATAAGTATTAGGTACAAATTAGAATGATTTAAAGCAAAAGTGTCATTGACTTTAAGTTGTGAACTGTAGTACCTGCACAACAGTCACCAAAAATCTGTTTTTTTGTAAGATCATCCAATAACTCAGTTAATTTAATTTTAAAAATCCGCGTTCCTACTTCCGGTCGATCGTGTGCTTTCTGGCCAGGAATATGGGCAAGCATATCGGCAATTTCAGGCCATTTTGGATTAGAAGTAAACGTGATAAACAGATCTGGATTACCATAGGTCCTACATAGAGCCATGGCATCTTGATAATTCTGCATCATATATCTCGAGCTGCCTACAAAAGTTGAGGGTAAAACTATTCTTTTTCCAATTGCAGCCGCGTCTGTATCTCCTCTTGTAACAGCATCAAACACATTACGATAAAGATCCACACGTAGATTGTCTTGATTATGTCTTGTCCATTTAAGCCTTTGTTCTTCAATAGTCGTGTATGCATCCACCAAAAATTGTTGGAAGAGCCTCCCTCCTCTCAGCAAAGTAGTACCCTGGTTATTTCGTTGCTGAATTATGTACGCGTAATACTCCTTCATTGTAACGAATTCATGTATAGTTTTCCGTGCACCTATATTGTCATGATAAGGGTATGCAATCATGAAATCCATCCTCTCCGTATGGAAATAACAAAGGATATTGTAGTGCCATGTAAGATGGATGCAATTCTGATATTCGTTGCTTTCCTATATCCTTACAGTTTACAATGATATCTCGTGATGGGATGCCCTGACCAAAATCATGTGTGATTAGAGCAGCTACTTCAGACACACTTGGGGTGTTGTACTGTCGTGCACTTGATCTATTACTAATAAGCCGCAACTGTAAGTTAGGCGTATCATGTGAAGCACACCAATCCCTCACCATGCGAAATGCCTTGGTGACTGCGCTTGATTCATTTAGCATTGCAATGAGCCTCACAACTGTTGTTTCATCAATTTCGTGTTCTGTCTGTTTATCAATAAAAGCATTCATGCGATTGTGAGCTTCATTCTGTGTGTCAAAGAAGTAAAGCTGAGCAAACTTCGGTTGTTCTCCTTGTGCTGGAAGCAAAGACCCAATTAGATGATAGTTTTGACCATTAATTCTAAATGTGTATGGTGCCCGTCCTGAATTAATCGAGTTATCTATTTTTGCTCCAAAAGATGTAAAACAAAACATACTATTGTATATTCTAATCTGATCTCTAAACTTTGTCGTTGAAGAATCAGTATAATCAAGAAGGTTCTTTAACAGTGTTGGTGCTTCATTGAATTTGGAAAGCTGCACTTTACCGCTTTGACAACAAATGGAGAAAGTTGGATTTAAAGGCTTGAAAGCCTTATTACTTCTTTCTTCATACCACATGGTTGCTTCACAGTTACCGCATTTATATGATGGTGGCCCAATGTTATAGTAAGATACAGCAAACCCTTGTTTAAACAACAACAGTAATGATAAAAAAATTCTGTTAATTACCTTTATATCTTTGTAGTTTAAATGAAATTGAGTAAAGTTAGTGGAAAAGTTACCTGTAGATGTGAGTGCTATTCGTTTATGGTTTTGTTTAGGCCTACGACGTTTCACTTGATTTGATATAATATCTGGTGTTGGTGAGTGGTAATTGGAAGTAGAACCTGAAGATTTATGCTTTACATTTAGTATATTGTCAATAGATTATACAATACATGTACTTAAAATTTACCTTGATATCTTTTGCGGGTTTTTTTAGGTATGTTAGAAACGGGAACTGCTGCTTTTTGTTTAATATTTTCTCTTTTCTTTTCTGGAGTTGTCAATGTTCCTGAGCAAATATTTTGAATTTTTAGCATAGGCACAGTTATTATTCATTGTACTAAAATATAGATGTGTTTGTGTTTACCTGCTTCGTTCGTAGTTACTTCTCTTATTCTCAGACCACAATAACTCTCAATTTTGCCATCAGGTCTGATATTTGTATGTGATTGAATAATTATAGAGCTGTTGATTATGTTTGATAAGGATGGTATCTCGGTGTGCTTGCTAAGTGAATCTGTAAAATAGATAAATCGATAATTCTAATAGCATGAAAAATTTAAATACATAAAAAGCCATTAAATTTAGACTTACCATGATCCATAGTTTCATAAAAATAGCTTTTTGTTTGTGTTGAATAGGGTACTAAAGATCAGATAAATATTTGCAGCAATATAGAATTATGAAGATAAACAGTTTGGCTTTTGGTATTTTGTGGTGTAAATGTTAAATTTATTGATAATCAATATGGAATATGTTTCAGTAGCTTTTTCTTTGTGTAGCATAGGGTACTAAATATTATTTTTATTGATAATCAATACATAATATGCTTAAGATTTTATGGTATTTGGAAGATGATAGGAATTATGAGTAGTTTTTGTAAAGTGATTCATATTAACTTATTGTTGATTTCTTTTTATTGTTTCTGGTTTCTATACAATAGATTGCATCGAGTATGTACCTAATTTAGAGTTTTCAAAATAATAGACGATAAGATAGAAAGATTGTATTATTGCATATGGAACCATCACACAACCGCTAATAACATTCCATTTATTAATAACTAACATTGTAAACTCAAAGATTATGATTTTTCAACTACTCTAGGCTATCATTGTCACTACCATAATCACCATCAATCTCTTCAGAGTCTGTGTTATCAGTTGGATATATCACGTCCAATGGTGTAGCGTCAATTTCTGTAGTTGCGTCCAAATTCAAGTGTTTCCTCCATTTGTATCTAGCCTTGAAGTTCCTCTGTCTTATCTTTTTTGTTGTTGGAGTAAGTTTGTAATCAGGATCTTCTTGTACTCGCATCTTTTCCTCTTTCAAACTTGTTATGATTTGTTTGGTGTGGGCATCAACTGTTGCACCTCCATTTTCAGCCTATAATGCAAGCTAATCTTGTCAATTATATGGAATGTTATAGCATTACTTTTTTTAATAAATCTACACATTCATTTTGTCAAATGATATATACGGATTAGAGGTAACATTCTAACCTGGAGAGTATTGATTAAGGAGTCTAAACTATTCAGAGTTCGATTTGGCCAACGTTTAAAACCCATATCTCTACAGCATTTTTTAAAAACACTCAACCCAACATTAAGTTTGCTGGCAGCCTCCGATATNTTTTTTTAATAAATCTACACATTCATTTTGTCAAATGATATATACGGATTAGAGGTAACATTCTAACCTGGAGAGTATTGATTAAGGAGTCTAAACTATTCAGAGTTCGATTTGGCCAACGTTTAAAACCCATATCTCTACAGCATTTTTTAAAAACACTCAACCCAACATTAAGTTTGCTGGCAGCCTCCGATATTGGCAAGTGAAAATATTGCACAATTTCTTCTTTGGTGATAGACTCCAACGGTCTAGCTTCAAATGTTGTTGCTAGGGCCAAATTTAGCTCTTTTTTCCTTTTGTATATAGCTTTGAAGTTTTGACGCCTCAATTTTTTGGTACTTGGAGCAAATTTGTAATCAGGATTTTTTTGTACTCGCCTCCTTTCTTCTTTCAACCTTGTTATGATTACTTCGGTGTAGTCATCAACTGTTGGTCCTTCATTGTCAGCCTATAATGGAAATGAATTTAGCCAATAATATGGAATATTATAAATATACCTTTTTATTATTTTGCTAAATGATAAACTTTGTTTAGAGTAAGATTAGTTAAACATAAACAGAGAGTTTTAGCTTCATATGATGTCTGACCTGGAGGGTACTGATTAGTAAGTTTAAACTATTCAGTTTACGCTGTGGCCAACGCTTAAAACCTAGATCTCTACAACGTTTTTTTCAAAATAGTCAAACCAACTTTAAGTTCCTTCGCAGCATGGTCTATTGGCAGGTGAAAATACTTGCTGATCTCCTCTTTACTCAATGCCATGATATTCAAATATGGATAGCTGTATGTGTGTGTGAACATATAACTGGACATGTGATAGTAGATGTTAGAATGTGTCTTTTAAAAGCCTTACCAAGCTATTAAACTTCCATGCAGTTACAAAATAATTTTGTAACTTCCACTCAACCATAAAGTAAATTTATTAGGTATTCATAAGGTTTTTGACAAATAAAGCATAAGATATTATTTTATTCATCAATTAAAAACACAAAATCAAACATAAGTTATTTGATGAATAAGAGATAAAGCCACAAACAGCAAACAATATCTGTAATTCATCTCATTATTTTTTCCTAACAATCTATTTACTGAGTGCTTGAATCTTCATGTTCCTTATCTTTGCTGACTTCGTCAATGTTATGTGCAGCACATATTTTTATTGAAAATTGTGTACACTTCATTTTGAATGGCCATCTAGCCATGGTTAATATGAATGTAATTCTTGGTATTACAACTAGGGGTGGCAATTTGGGTCGGGTTCGGGTTGGCGGGTTCGGGTTGTCGGGTTGGCGGGTCAGAAAACTTCAACCCGAACCCGACCCATTTAAATCATCAGGTCAGCTACGTCAACCCTAACCTGTTTACACGTAACCCGAACCTGACCCATTTAACCCGTATATATACTTGGGTTGACGGGTTAAATACGTTACAAGCGTTGAATATGTTAAACGGGTTTCGGGTTGACCCATTTAACTCGTTTTATATACAAAAGTTAGCACATTACACGAGTTAAATGGGTTAAACGGGTTAGCGGGTCGACCCGTTTAACCTATTTAACCCATATAATTAAATATAAATAAATTTTAGTTTAAGAAAAAAATCTTAAACGGGTTGGCGGGTCGACCCGTTTATTTTATTCCCAACCCGAACCTGACTTGTTTAATAAACGGGTTAGATATGTCGACCCAAACCTGACCCGAAATCTATTTAGCTCAACCCGAACCTGTTAATTCTCGTGTCGGTTTCAGGTCGGGTTTCGTGTCGGGTCAGAAATTGCCACCCCTAATTACAACCATGTCTCCTATGTTTGACCTAGTGATAATTTCCGCTTCAATAACTAATCCTCCTAGCCTCTTGATACTTAAATGGGTTCCAACGCACAAACCTTGAACTGGATTCACATTTCTGATGAGCACAACTTTTTGGTTTTTTTTTTAGCTTTAGGATATGAGAAGGCATATGCTGGATGTTTTTAGATTGAGACATAATTTTGGGATGTGTTATTAGGAAGATATTACTTTGCTATTTATATTTTGATATTGAAGGGTTAATTATGTGAAGCATTTATTTGTAAGAAAATAAAAAGAAGTGATAAGTAACTGATGACTGTTGAGAGTTCTAATTTAGAATTAAAATATAATTTTAATATGAAATTTAGTTAAGTGAAGTTTATTTATGTGAAGCTTAGCTTTTCTTGTAGTAAATAAGTTTAATTATGTGAAGCACTTGTTTCTAAGAAAATGAAAAGGAGTAATAAAGATGGAAACATACCATGTTTAAATTTAAAATAGAAGTATGAAATTTGTGTAATTTATGATTAAGTGTTGTCATTTCAATTTTATAATGTGGCAAATTAAGTAATAATAATAATTATGGTGGTCTGTTTGTTATATTTATGCAGAGAGTAATGTCATTATTTGATTTGCAGGGTTCGAACATGGAAACAAACACAATCCATTCAAAATATAAAAACTGATAACCAAACATAACTATTGTCTCAAAGGTGAGAAAATCAAGAATCATAAAAACTATTATGATCCAATTTATTACAATTTTCCTAATTCTTTATTCATTCCATGCTTGACTTAGCAGGCGGTTCATTATGGCCACTGCTTCCAGGATCTTGATTATTTCTTGTTTACTCTTCGTCCGATACTGCAACAACCAACCTAAATAAAGTATGGAAGAAATTCAACTGTTAAGAATTGGAAAAATGTTAAGGTAATGTGATAATTTATATAGGATACATACTTTTTTCTTGACTTCTTCTCAGCAAACTCCACAGTGTTATCTTTTGTTTCTTGATCTTTTTCGGTGTCCGAATCCTCAAGAACAACCCTAAAATAATAAAGCAGTAAATACAACGCTAGTATATAAGATCTGTAACAATATTAAGATAATGTGATAATTTATATCCAAACCTCCTTTTCTTAGCCACTTCTTCTATTTCAGTGCCATAATCCTCAATATCATCCCTTAAATAATACAATCATAAATGACATGTAAGCAGTTATAGTTTAAACTCTGTACGAATGAGGAAGGAGGAAATATTGCCTAACCTTTTCTTGATTGTTTCTTAGAGTGATGGTTCTCCTGATAATTTCTTCAATCGATGCTTTTGAGTAGTAGCAGCTTGGTCAGCTTTCTCTTCCTCTACTCCAATATCTGATTGTTTCAATTCAATGATCAATTCATCAGAAGGCTCAATTTGAGCTGTCTCAGAAGCAACAGCTTGTTCAACCGTGCTAGAACTTGCACTGTCATCATCAGTCTGGTCACATATTGCAGAACATGTGAAGCTTTCATAGTTTCCATGTTCATAGTAAGTATGTGTTTTTATCTCTAGAGTGTGGGTACTGCCTACAATGTCAGCTATGGCACGGGGCAACAAAGAGTGATCTTCTGAATCCTGCAGAGGTACATAAGGTTAGAGAAAAATATTGCGATAGTCATTATCTATTTAACATTATTAATGTACCTCAACTTCTGTCCCAAAAAGTGAGCCTGCTGAGTGTTTAACCAACTCTGTTGCAGTCTCATCAAACATCACAACAATGGTCTGGTCTGTCTCGTCCGAGACACCAATCTCAAGCCTGTACCTGCACATCCAATATTGCACAACAAAGGTAAATAATTACAACTTCAATTGCTATTCAATAATAATTTTATAAAAACATATAAACACATTCAGTTTAAATAAAAGGTCATAAATTTTTGAACACAATTGATTAATGTTGTTGGATAATATTGTCAAAAATAAAACAATAGATGTTGTAAAGAAAAAACAACACCTTATAACCGGGTAGTCCACAGCTGTGTTACATCCTTCACACCAGAATTTTCCTTCCTGCCTAGTTAACCCTTTCTTGCATTTTTCACCTCCACACGATGGATAGTTCCACCCCTTTCTAGTTATGATATTGTTTAGCCTCACTTTACAGTGAAAGGTTGAACTCTGAAAAGCGAAACATGAGGTTAATAGTACGCAATAGGCTATAATTACAGTAACAGGACATTAGAATATAAGAATAGTACATCATTCTTCCTGTTTCTTGCCCACATCAACACATTTTCAAGTGTCCCAGGCTTTGGTATAGAGTGATCAACCGGTACACTTTCTTTTCTTTGTTTGACACCACTGCAACAAACATTAAGTGTAATAACTAACATCATTCATGTAATTAAAGGTCTATGGAAAATGTAACATTTATTACCTAACTCCGCCTTTTAATTGTTTCAGGGCTGGGATGTCATCATCATCCAGAATGAGAGTGGAGGAGCTACTCGACAAATAAAGTTTATCTGAAAGGTAAGTACACATAATCAATTAATCATTGAGTGTTTTAAACAATGAGAAAACATTACATTGAATGGACCCTTACTATTGTAGTTTCTAGCATTGAGTGAAGTTAAAACCACGGCACACAGCCCAGAATGTTTGGCTTTTTTTCTATCAACAACTCGCCTAGCCCCCCCCATAGCGTAACCCTAATTGACTGGCCACTGTTTTAGGCAATATAAAATCATCAATTAGGATATCAACATATGATTACTCGTAAAAAATAAAATAAAAAATAACACATACCTTTGGTTAGCAAGATAGAAATCAAGATTTCTTGAACCTGTTTTCTGGTAGTTGGTCCTACCAACATTGGTAATGTAACCAACAACATCTGCAACATGTGCACAAAACGTTAAATCTTGATATAATCTGGAAAGCAATAAAAAACATTCAACATTCATGAGCTTACCAATAAGAAATTTATTGCCTGTAGGTTCAAGGTCCTCAAATGCTACCAATTGGAACGGATGTCTAACAAAACCATCCGCCTTGATTGCAGCTTTCCTTACGGTCGTTGTTCCATCAAATTCAATCATGCAAGCAGAGTCCTTCAAAACACGGTACTCATCCTTATTTTCTATGACACTAAAGTCTTTTATTGAGTAAATCAAACCATCTTTTAACTTGTCAACAAAATTATGTGAAACGCTAGCCTTTGAAGTACAGTGCATGATATTACCCTGCAAGAAAAAATATAAGAACTTTAGTGAATAATGTATGTATCAACTAAATCCCAAACCATATAGAAAAATACACAACCCATGATCTTTCTGTTTTTTTTTAATTTGATACAAAATGCATTACTAATTATGAGTACTTGCTTAACTTGCAGACAAACCAAGGGCTAATTTACCTTCCCATCAGAAACAATGAAATCAGTACTTAAATAACGCCCGGATGTCGCATTCACATCCCATTTTCTACAGATCATAACAACTATAGTTCCTGTAACACCCACATCAAGTGCATCAAGGAAAAGTTGGCTGTTTGCCTGGGTGGACTTTTTTCCAGAAAGTTTGTTACTTGTTTCAGATGCCTGACCTGACCTGTTTGCCATTGTGAGATTAGATTCAGTTATGCAAAAATGGAAGCTCAAGTTTGAGAGATTGAGGTGCCTGCAACTTGAAACTACCCAGAAAATTTATAGGGGCAACATGTAATGTCGACTTGTGATGTAACTGATAGATAGATGGTTGAAATACCAACATGTAAATGCCCATTATGTGTTAACATGTAAATGCCAATTATGTGAATGTTACTTGAGATGCTTGGTTGCTTATAATCAATGTTCACATGCTAACATTCAATCCAAGGACTTCTTTTTACTTGAGACAATCTCAATTTTGCTTAATCCAATTCTTGGGATATTTATTATGGCCCCTTTACATTTATAAGGCTACTTAAGCTTTATATAATATAAGATAAAAGTTTTATTGACCAGTATACAATATTCCATTTAATCAAAAATTTATAATCATAAACACTAAATAATTATTAAATAATATACTTTATCATGTAGATTTTATTATTATAAATACTCACTTTTATTATTATAAATATTCATTTTTTTTTGTATTTATAAAAGTGAGTATTTATTATTATAAAACTCACTTTTATGATTATAAATACTCACTTTTATTGAATATTCGTGACAAATGAGTTTAGGACAAATTAATAAAAACACATTCGAATTTATATATTTTTAAATATTAAAAAAAATTAAATGATATATTTCGTGATCATCAATATGAAACTCAATTTTTATATATTGTAATTATATATAACGTTTTACTAACATAAGTATTAGATACCTTTTAAATAATATATTTTGTGATCATAAGTAACATTTAATGATGAAACCTGATTGTTATATATTGCTCCCTCTATCCCAAAATATAAGTCTAATTAGACTTTTTTAAAGTCTTTTTATTCCAACTTTAACTTTAATTATTTTTTTTGTGTTATATAATACTTGATGAAAAGTATACCAATGAAAATGCATTTAAAACACAAGTCTATTTATATATTTTGCATAAAGTATAATATAACACGAAAAAAAATAATTAAGGTTAAAGTTGGAATAAAAAGACTTTGAAAAAATCTAAATGAACTCATATTTTTGGACGGAGGAAGTATATATTTTATTTAGCCATATTTTTGTTAAACATTAAATTAAATAACTTTAATTTCATATATCTAATCAATTTATATTTAATGATCATAATCACTGATAAGGATTTAAAACGTGCATTTTTAAGGGGTCATTTAGTCTCTAAAATCATATATGTTTGATCAATTATTACACTAAATCGTTTCTTTCGAGTTTTGGGTAGTAATGACAGCGAGCTGACGGCGTCACAACCATAAAGTGATGCCGTCACAGCTGTAAATGTGAGCTTGATTATGGTGCAAGATCGATATCTTAACAACTAAATGTGAGCTTGATTATGCATCGCTAATCTTGCGGCCAGCTTGACCAAGTTGCTGAATGAGTCGCTATATATATTACAACATCGAACGAGATGTCCCTAAACATGTTGCTCTAGGTGCAACATCCTCAAAAAATATATCTGTAAAAGCGACATATATAGCGACTCATTTACAAAATATTGTCACAATGGCACCAGAAATAGTACGTGAAACCTGGTATTAAAAACCGACAAATTATGACGTTATAGTTGTCCACTATTATCGAGCATAAAATATTTGTGACACTTTTAGAGCGGGCAAATCATTCAGCATCACTAAAGCCGTTGCTAATTAGTTATGAATAATTATTGGTTACATGTGAAACCTGTTTCAATCGTATAATACGTACCCGTCGAATTCCCACACAACTATCTTTATATCATTAATTTGTATTATATTTTCTTAATCATGATAACGCATTAATTTTCAGCATCAATATTTCCATTATGATTTGAAGGTACTTTTTTTTTTTTTTTTTTTAATAACTTGCACCAAATTTGACAATATGATTAACACATGCAAATTAAAGTCCAGCTAGTGGAACCATCCATTAAATCCATTCAATTAATGTTCATACATTATATTTTCACGTATAATATATTCTCGTTGAGATGCGATACTACAAGTTGAAGAGATGTATAAATGATAGGCTATTAATTAGTTCAACAGAAGATCGATCTATTCAAATACCAGGTTCAGATGCATCAGATGGGAGACCGTATGCTACAAGTTAACTTGGAAGATAATTGATATATGCAATACTTAATACTTCTTTTATTCCTGAAGATTGTAAAATTTTAATGTCTATCACATGAATTTTGTAGCACGCTATGTTCTAGGCAATAACTTCATTCATGATCTCACCAATTGGTAAAAAAAGGGACTCTAGAGTTCTTATGCTACTTCAAAGAAAGATAGATGAGTAGTCGCACTACTAGAAAAAGGCCTTTTAGCGTCATTATTAGTGACATGAGAAATGATGTTGCAAAATTGTGTCATTAATAGCAACAAGTTTAGTGACGTACATGTCGCCAACGTTACTACTTGAGTCGCAAAAAAGTTAGTGTCTCAAAATAAGACGCTAGACATGTCGCTAATTTGTGACGTCTTAAAAGCACGCCGCTAGCAATGTCGCTACAATTGCGACATCTTGGAACAAGTTGCTAACTACATCTCTAATAGAGCGACACCTAAAAATATGACACCATGGACGTCGCAAAATTTTGCGACCTCTATAAACAAGTCGTTATCGGGGTCGCTATATTTTGCGTCATCCAATAAACGTGGCTAACCTAGTCACTAATTTGTGAGGTTTGAATATGCTAAATGCACTTTATATCATAGTTAAAACTATTTTGTGTAACCACAAACATTTTTGTTAATTAGAAACTTAACAAAAAATGATTTAAATTTTTTTTTTTTTTTTTATCATCAGCACTGCTATGCATTCAAGCATAAAAATTGAATTAACATAAAGCAATTGAAGGCAAACGGGCAACAAGCTGCGCCGCCAAAACTTTATATCATAGTTAAAAAAGATAAGTAAATGGGCTGGTCCACTGGATATATTAGAAACTTATTTGGTCCACTGGATATATATTGAATATGCTAAAACTTTATATCATAGTTAAAACTATTTCTCTTTTCCCCAATTTTTGTTAACGGTGTCATGTCCAGAAGTTACATCCGCCATTGATTCCGGAAGTCACGTCCGCCATTGATTCCGGTGTTACATCCGCCATTGATTCACCATTTATTCCAGTGTTACAACCGCGATTGATTCACCATTGATTCCGGTGTTATATCCGCCATTGATTCACCATTGATTCCGGTGTTACTTTAATTCCGATAACCACATATATCTTATCCTCAGGTATAAATATTTCATCTGTTTTAAGTTTTAACCATAAAATTAGGTCAATATGTGTG
>LBNU01038514.1:44505-55256 GCA_014162995.1 Artemisia annua
TGTGTGCGATAAGTGTAATGATATGTATAAACTCAATTCGTTTTGCGATTAGTGTAACGAGCTATTTATGTGGTGACTAGTCTAATGAATATGTGTGTGACTAGTGTAGCGAGCTGCCGAGCTGTATATGCGCGATTAGTGTAACGATTTGTATATGCGTGATTAGTGTATCGAGCTTTATACCTGCAAGTGTATCGAGTTGTATTTGCGGTTAGTAGCACTGAATATATTCGAAGATACTGATTATAGAAATGTGTACGTAGCTCAAAAATTACTTTTAGTTTTATTGCACTAATCAAAATATTTTTTGGTGATAATAGATAAGTGTAGTGGTTATACGACTGTATATGACGTTTTAACATGGCCACTAGTTTTACGGTTCATATTTATGTTTTACTGATTATAGTGATGTTTACCGATCACAGTTACCTAGCTTTTTTTAGCGATACTAATATTTTACTGGATATAGTAATGTTTTACTCATTATTATTAAGTGAGCTTTACAAATGATAGGTAAGTGTAATGTTATACTGATTATAGTTAAATGTAGTAATATTTTGCTGCTGATAGTAATGTGTATGTAGGTCGAACATTCCTACTTGTTTGGCTAATCATAGTTAAGTTTATTGATTGTAGACTTGTAGTAATTTGTTCGTAGTTTGAAACCTACTCTTGTTTTACTGATTTTGGTATTGTTTTATTTGCTATAATAATGTGTAGGTGGTACTAGTTTTGGTGTTCATAGTTATGTATTAATATATATAATTATTAACACTTTCTTCCTATTGCAGTCGTTCTTGGAAGTATACAAAACAGTCGTCTAAGGTTGTGCACATGTACAAAATGTGTACACTCTATGGGGTGAACTCCAACCCAAACGCCCTAGGTATATTCAGTTACCTCCACATTTGTGTCATGGTATCTTTGCGCATACTACATATAATTGTTCATAACTATGGCCATTCGATTGTGTTACAGCTTCTACTGTTGTAGGCAATCAAGGGCACCACAAAATAGATAAGCAGCCCAAGGTATCTTCAAGCGCCACTACGTTCTTGCATTGGAATGTTGACCGCCGATGTTGTATGTCTGAAGGTAGGTCATGAATCACGTGCACAACAAAGGATGGTGGAACAGCGAGTGCCTTTGAACAAAGGTGAAGTTCTTTTTGGATTTTTACTTGGTTTCAAGTCTTAGCATATGTTGCCGCACGCCTTTCAAATTTTGTATCTCTTATTCCTTATAATTGCAGCCATGATTGAGACAGCCTCTGTGCCATATGTATTTGACAGTCCATTACTGAACTGGTCTGCGTATGGTGCTAGAAAACCCAGGTGTCCGGCGGTTGTTTTCACTGTCACATCTATTGTAAATGTTTACGTACGATTCAGTCACTTTTTATTAATCTGTTTATATTCCTATCATTGTATATGGCGCCCAACTCGTTACTGATAATAGACGTTTCGTAATACGAGTTCAAGGAAAATCGTAAGTTTAAAATATAAGTTCAGTAGTCAGTACATATATATACATGTACATCCATGAATACAGCTTCTCCCAAATGTGTGCATACCGGTGGTTCAGCCTCAAATGGTGATCACAGCATGAAATGGTACAAAAATCTAGTATATCATTTGTTAATTTTTACCATCATTGTTGTACATGTAAATAAAAGTTTTTATGTTCTATCTTGCGCAGGCAGAGGAGTTAGAAAGAGACCGAACTGCTGGTGAACTCTTTGAATGAATCCATAAGGGGAAGAACAAAATGTTTGTTAACAATGAAGCAAGGGAAACTTGGGTATGTTTTACGTTAATAAAATGAATTTATTATAATATTAATGTAAGGCTAAAGTAAGAATGGGTCAGTATTGAATGGTTCAGTTTTGCTTCAGGTCAAATTAGTCCAGTTTTGGTACAGGTCAGTAAACTAGAAACAGACCTGAACTAGAATTTCAATTGCAGCTAGGGTGTTATGAGCTTAATTTCCCGACCCGGCCCAAAAACTAGAATTTCTAATAGACCTGAACTAGAATGGGTCGGTTTTGAAGCATACCTGAACTAGAATTTCAATTGCAGCTACGGTAATTTTATTTGGTGTAAGGAAAGGAAATTTACAAATACGAAAGATAAATGAAATTATGGGTTTTTAAAGTTTTGTGCCATTACATTTAGACTCATTTCTATACGATTGTCTTTTAATGCATATGAGAACCTTGTGTTGAAGACATGTTGAAGCATCAAGAACTGAAGCAGGGATTTATGAGAGATGAGATCAACAACTAAAGGAATGCAAAGGAAGATCAGTCCAGGAAGGTAGTCCAGGAAGGTAGCTCAGGTTCTGGAAGCCCAAGTGTCATACGAGAAGAACCTAAAAAAGATTGTCTGTAATGAGGTTACTAAAGTGGTTTGCTCAAGAAGTCGGGAAAGTGGTCGCTCAAGAAATGTCAAAAGCCCCTCGTCAAATTCTGAAAGCAATTGGTAATCGGTAATAAGGTTTGATAGCGTTATTTTTTAGTAGTGGAATCAATTGTAACTAGATGATAGAATTTGTTGATGGATTAGCCAAATTAGTTCAGATGTTATGTTGGAATGGAATGCTTTGCAAACTAATTTATGTATCGACATTTTATTATATATATGCAATATCTTGGATCTTCATATGTATTATTATAATTATGGTTTAGTGAAAGTTGCAGAGGTATAACGTCTTAGACGGTGACATATAATAATGTTGTTGCTAAAAATAGCGACATAAATAGCGATTCAAAACTGAAATGTCGCTATAAACGGACAAAAATAGCGACTTGAACTGTGTCATATTACACCAAATGTGACATACATAGCGACATAAATAGCATCAGGGGTGGACCCATTGCGACACGCATAGTAACCCGAATAGCGATAGGTGGCACAAATAGCGACTTAGTTAGAGACACAAAGAGATGTGACGCTATTTTAAATAGCGACTTACGAAAGGAAGTCGCTATAATTGTCTCTATATGTAGCGACTTGTCTTAGATGTCACAAAATTTAGCGACTTCCTCGTAGCGACTTCTAGTGTCGCGTAACTAAATGTGTCGCTGAGCCAAAATATGTCGCTAAAAGCGTCGCTAAAAATGTGACTAAATGGATGTTTTCTTGTAGTGTCGAGCCTTTTTTGTCTTTGATATAAACTGTCTAGTTAATCAGTATTTTCTTGAATGTTTTAGGTCTTTTAGTTCCCTGGCTATAACAAGACACGATGTTCACCAACGTGATTTAAATAATCGTAGTCTTTTAAAACTTTTTGAACATCTTACCATCAGATCGTAAGATAAATTTAATGTTCTTCCAAAAAGATAGACATATTTTTAACTATAAAAAACTCTATTAGTATTATGTAAGAAAAGGAAGATAAAGCATATTTTTCAACTAGAAAACACTCGAAGTGCTATGCAAGAAAAGAACAAATTTTATAATTTGCTATATTTTGCTAATGACGTAAAGGATTACTTCAGTCATGATAGATTAATTATTTAAACAAAGAAACTAAGAAAAAAAAAAAACAATATAAATACCCTTCAAATTCTCATTCATTCATCAACTTGTTCTCATTCAATTATACAAAACCCGTCAAAGTTATTCAAATTTAACAAAATGCAATCACAACGAGAAATCAAAGATTCTGGAGCAAGTCCAAGCTTCAGCTGTTACTCTTCCGATAGCTTAACATCTAAGGCAGTCGCCAAGGTGATCCAAGAACAACTGGTTGAACCATTTAACGAATTTGGCGTTATCAGTGAAGACGATTTTGAGTTTTCATTCGAAGAAGTAATCTCTCATAAAGACATGGATTCAAAAAGCTGGCAAGTTTTTCCTGTTTTCAACCGCGATCAAGATAGTGAGGTTAAATCAAAGGATGAGAAGATTGATGTATCTGTTTCAATTACTAGTCCGTTGCGAAAACTATTCGTTGAAGAAGAATTTGTATCTTCTTCTTATTCATCGTCAGAGTCAGAAGAAGCTGACTCTGACAATGAATTGGAAAATATACCTTCAGGAACATTTTGTGTATGGAGTCCGAAAGCAGAAAGTGGATCATCTTCACCTGCAATGACAAAATGTAAAAAAAGTAGTTCAACTGGATCCGGGTCGAAAAGGTGGAGTATCCGCTATTTGCTCAGGCGTTGCAATAGCGAAGGCAAGGAGCCAATGGTATTGTTAAGCTCTAAGCAGAAACGGAATTCTGGTGAGGTTACAAGAGCTGTGAGCCGGTTGAAGGGGCAGAGTCCGGTTCATGAAACATTTTATGTTCAAAGACGAGCCCAAAATGAAATTGTTAAGAGAAAATCGTTTCTACCGTATAGACAAAATCTAGTTGGGTTGTTTGGAAATGTTAATGGAATGGGGAAAATGCTACCCTTCTAGAATTATAAGCAATCTTGTTTGGTTAATTGTAAATATGTTTTAACGCGAGATTGGTGAGTTTTGAGTATATTGTTAGGCTTTAACTTTCAGAATGCTATAATCGACTTTAATTGTGTTAATTAATTGCTAGTTTGGTAAATTATCTCTGAAAGAAGTCTAGTTAAATTTCTGAACACGAAGTTGAATTATAACCTGGAATCACTAAACGTCCTCCTAGCTAGCTAGGTAAATGGAGTTCAATAAAGTTCACCTAGAACAAACTCAAGTTCTTTTCTTTGAATGCGTGGACCTAATCTTTGTACTCGAATTTCATTAACACGAGATACATTAGTGATCAAATGACACGACTAATCAAAACCAGTTAATTAAAAATATTCAAGAATTTTGGTAATCATCCGATCCAATATTAAAAGACACTAAAGATACGTGAGTTGGCAAAAAATAAAATAAAATAAAATTTATTGTACGATCAAGTCTCATTAAAAGACATTTAAAATTACTAGTTGGATGCCCGCGCACAGCGGCGGCGAGAAAAATATAGTTAAAATAGAAATATAATGAATGAATTGCTAATCCAACTTTCCCATAATTCCGTACCCGCTTAGTAAATTCGTTACACAACACTCCAAAAGTATATGTGTTCATTGTATTTATTTGTTTGGGTTTCTTGTAACTTTCTCGTGACATTATTATTCTCGCATAAAGACCCTCACAATTTTTTACCTGTCAAACACTCCCCCAAAAGTTATAATTTTGATGAATCAAATTTGTATTTATTCAACTAAAGGTTAAAGTTGTAAAAATTTGAATCAAAATAACCCATTAAAAATGCAAAAACTAAAAACTTATAAAAGTATATCAAAATGGATGTTGAATTAAAGAGCACAAAATTTTAGAAAATATGGTGAAATTAGATCATTAAAAAAATAAATAGATCAAAAGATATTTCAATTTGAAAATAAAAGTGATTTTTTAGTTGAAAAATGACACATGTCACTCCATAATTGGAGTTCGTTATCTTAATTTTTGGTGGAGCCCACAACTTAAATGCTTTATATAGTAGTATAGATATTGGGGGTATATATATACTACATATAAAACAGTAACCACATGTTGAATTGTTGAAAATTCATCATACTGGAATTACCAAACTACCTCTTATCTGAAAACTAAATCTAAAAACATTCATTAAAAGATTTCCTAAGTTAAGACATGTCAACAACTAATTGAATGATTTCATTTTTAACTGTTTATACAAAAGTTGGGTGTTCCTTATTTGGACTCCTGTTCTCGTACCAATCGGATATTACTGCTTGAGACCTGCGCACTAAGAAAGCAAACAACACCGTTAGGCTTGTTGTGGGATTGTCTCCCACGATTATCCTCCGGCGTGAGAGTAAGTAATCGGTTTTAGGGTTATAGTGAAGAGTTAGGGTTTTTAGATGATACCTTAATGAGAGCCGTGATGCCCTTTATATACACACGAAATCCTTGTAGGTTTCGTGTTCCTTACTCTTCGGCGTATCCCACTTAATGCGGTCTTTGATACTTATCCCATAAATAAGAGATCACATATCTAGACCATAAATAATAATTACGGATTTGGGCCTTTGTAAGCCCAAATCTTGATCACGATAGCCCATGTGTGATGGGCTAGGTATTAGTAGTGTCCATTAGTCGGGTTCGTGACCCGAGTGTGGACTATAAGTCATCATGTCCCCCCAGTCTAGTATGCGCAGGGTGCAACCGCGTATGCTAGACTAACAACTATAGCAGAAAACTATCCAGAATGCGTGGCAGGGAAGCGTCAAGTATTTCCCGCCAAAAAGAAATATACGGTGTATCTAGTCCAAATTAGTCCCAAGTATCCCTCGGAAATCGTGAGGAGGTGGGTGAAAAAGTGTTGTACCTGTTGATCTCCCAGCCACACGATTAGAGTTAGTGGGATCCACATGTCAAGTATCCAAGACTATGGGTAACCCTATATAAAGGGTATCTCCCTTTTCACTTTGATTATCACAGTAAAAACACCATTTCCACCATTGTTAATCTTTTCAAGCTCAGTCAAGAAATCAATCGTATACGAAGGTAATAATGCGTGCGCATCTGAAACCATCAAATTTTAAGAATGGTTCTTCAGTTATCTGATTTTACCTCCGATATAACCGAGGATGATCTTCGTGAGTTCACCTCGGATTACTATATCCCCCTCGTGTTGCATCCGGTAGTACCGGTGGCGACCGCATCTATGGCTGATCTCCCTGAGGGAAAAATAGGGGTATACACGCGCTTTTTCGAATTTGCGAATCAGCGCGTGCCCATTTCACTATTCTTGTGCGATGTACTCAATTATTATCGCCTTCATATATCCCAGCTGCATTGTATAGGCGCAGCTAAAATAACCAATTTTGAAGTAAACTGTCGTTTGCTAGCGATTAACCCGACCATCAATCTCTTTCGCGCGTTTTATCACACAACGTGGTCAAACGGGTGGGTATCCTTTTCCAAGCGCGCAGGGCGCCTTCAATGCTACACGGAAAATCTAGAAGCACTTAGGAATTGGAGGGAGAGGTTTTTCTGGGTTGATAATATAGTGTTCCCTTGGACCTTTGAGTTCTATACCCAGGGGACGTTACCAAAGGATGAGCGCCCAAACCCCGGGACGTACAACGCAGATGACGCGGAGACAATAAATGCCAACCGCATCCCCATCAAATCCTACCCAGAAGAGTTTTTGGTGCATATGGGGATCAGTCGCAACTACTTCCAAGGTGCTGACGAGGTGCCGACTTTTCTGGATGAGGACAACCGGGGTGAGTGCTTGTCCTTCCTTTCCTTCGCATCTGTAGTGTAAGCACTCTCTTTGTATTGTAACTTTATGTAACTCCGTTTTGTTTGTTGTTTGTTGTTTGTTGCGCAGAGATGGATCTGTTCAGCGTGGTGAAGCTAGCGAAGCCCACACAGGTAACCGTGGGGGTGCGCCCTTTGAGAGATGGTGAGATACCTATTTTGGAGGCTACCGCAGGGCGCACCATGGAGTATGCAGAGGAGGAACCGGCAAATGTCTCCCCACCACTATTGAAGGCGACCCCAGTGCGCAGTGTTCCATCTCAGAGGGTGTCATCCCCAGAGCTCTCGCGCACAGATTCTTCCGAGGGTATGGGGATCCTGAAGGCTGATAGTGAGCAGGAAGAGGCGGGCCAGGGAGTGAAGCGCAAGAAGGCTTCTGGCGATGGTGGCGCGGGCACATCCAAGCGAAGACGCCACATTATTACTGTGGATGTATCATCAGATGAGGATGCGTCTCCATCCATCACTGCGCAGGATACGGCTGAGACTCCTTCCCCCAAGTAAGTAATGAAACCTATGCCTCGTTTATTATTATTATTTTTTTATTTTCCGATATAATGACCTTGACTTCTTATCCTTTGCGTGCAGTGATGAAGCTGCAGGGGGTGATGCAGCGCATATTGGGAAGTCGCCACCTGAGGCGAGTCTCCCTCAGATGGATGAGTCTTCGAAGGCATGCGAGGTATGCCTGCAGAGCAGCTGATAGAGGAGCTTAGCTTGGCTGCTGCGCACCAGGCCGCGTTGGTTGCTCAGCTTAAGGCTAAGTATGCTGGTGAAGAGAGCAGCAGTGCGCAGAAGGATGAAGAGATTGCGCTGCTGAAGGCGCAGTTGGCTAGTGCTCATGCTGTAATAGAGTCAACAAATGCGTACGCCCGGAAGCTCGCTGATGAGAAGATGTTACTCTGGGCCCAAGTGAGCCAAGAACGTTCTGCTTTTGATCAGTACAAGTCCACTTGCCTTTGGGGGTTGAAGTACATGGAGCAGAACAAGAGCAAACACTTCTCACAGTTGGATGAATTTCGAAAGACCGTGGAGGATGCGCTGGAGAAGCAGGAGGGTAAGCTGCGCAAGCTTAGTATAGAGTATGATGAGGAGCTATACCCACACTTGTTATCCTCCATTGCTGAGCGCAGGTAGCGTTTGATTCCTTTGATTCCTTTGAATCCCATCGTATTTTCAAACTTGCAGCATTCAATTCCTTTGAAATTATTGTCTGTAATGGGAATGGTGTTTTATTCGCAGGTGGCTAATCAGCCATGGTCTTCGTCTGGCTGCTATGAGCACATTAGAGTCCCCAGAAGTTGTAGAAGCATTTGGGAATGTTGTTCAATGCGCCTTGGCACGTGGCAAGGCGGAGGCTGTAGAGGAGCTGCATGAGAGCCAAATGTTGACGGTGCCCATTGCGGAAGTGCCAGGTTACAATGGTGACGCCTACGCTGAGCTTGTCGCTGCTATGGAGAAGATGAAGCTGTTCGAGCTTCCTCATATTGCTCGATTGGAGCGCGACCAAGACTACCCCATAGGTGTTATCATGGAGGGGTTGACCTTGGCGAGGCACACAGCAGAGGGCGCTGAGGCACAACTTGATTACTTCCTGAAGCCTGATGTGTCGCAGCTGCAGGTACCTGTCTTTGCACTTCCGCGTGACATTCTCAACCCTTTTGCCCCTGAGAAGGAGATCCCTCTGAAGGAATCCCTAGAAGCCCATGCCATAAGACTTGCTAGGAAGAAGGGTGTGAAGGGGAAAGCCACCCTTTGTGGTCTAGGTGCAGCGCATATCCCGAGGTCTGATGGAGTACCAGTTAGTGTGGCGACGGTGTCACCTAGGGATATTGATCTACTGAAGAAGCTTGAAGAAGCTAAGAGTGATGTGCACCAGGTTGGCAGCTCAAAGCTTGAGCGTTCCCATAGTATGTAGGTTTTTTGTTTTGTAATAGATGAACAATTTTGTTGCACATGTGCATGTTAAATCTATGTTTTGTATAAACTCGTAGTTTATAATAAAATTGAAGTTGATTTGTACGCATATTTGTATTATAATGTTTGTACTTAGTTTCTTGTCTTTGCATAAAAGACATCCAAGAATCAAACTGTTATCCAAACGTACTTAAAAGAGATTATAGAATCTATAATCACTTATAATTGTGTATGAAGTCCATAACTTAATGTATATGCGAATAAAAATTCACAAGTGTATGGGTTAACATGCAGCGTACTGCAAATACCATATCAAGGAGTCAAGAGTCTTGGCTCCAAATTTGTTAAACGCGCACAGTGTGCATTGTTGCGTATCCATCGTGGGGTGCGCATTGAACTTACTCCAACGTCTTGAGAGTAAGGTGTTTAACAAGGATGCGTGATCCAATGTTGATGGGTTTGCAACCCTCTTATTCAACGAGTTATTTAGTAGGTTTACTCATCCTTTTACCATCGTGGGTTTTAATAAATGCATGCGCGCCATGTAGGTAAAAAGATAAATCAACAATATTGAGACATAAATAAGATGTAAACAATAAAGTGAAATATGTCGCGGAGTTAGCTAGAAACCGCGATATTTGATTAATTCTTGTAAGTTTTTGGAAAAGGAAAAAATATTTGCCTAAACAAAACAAAATGTAAATACACGGATATTTATTGAGCACTTATTAAAGTGCGGAGGTGTCTGTGCATGGGTCGTAGCCTTTCCTAAAGATAGCATCTCTTGAGATTGCAAATATTCCATGTGCGTTGTAGCTCNTATTGAGACATAAATAAGATGTAAACAATAAAGTGAAATATGTCGCGGAGTTAGCTAGAAACCGCGATATTTGATTAATTCTTGTAAGTTTTTGGAAAAGGAAAAAATATTTGCCTAAACAAAACAAAATGTAAATACACGGATATTTATTGAGCACTTATTAAAGTGCGGAGGTGTCTGTGCATGGGTCGTAGCCTTTCCTAAAGATAGCATCTCTTGAGATTGCAAATATTCCATGTGCGTTGTAGCTCACGGCCATCTATATCACGTAGCTTGTATGGGCCTCTTCCTAGTGCTTCTGTGACCTCATAGGGTCCTTCCCACTTTGGTCCAAGTTTTCCTGTATCTTCTGCGTGGCTTGCATCATTAGCGCGATATACAAAGTCGCCTGGTCTGAATGAGGTGCTCCTGACTTTAGCATCATAGTATCCTTCATTTTTGACTTAGCTCTTGCCTCACATATAGTTGCACGTTCGCGCCTTTCTTCCAATAGATCCAAGTCTATACGTCGCTCGTCGTCATTAGTTGTGACATTAACTTCCGCCGTACGGACAGTTGGCATCCCAATTTCAGCTGGTATGACAGTTTCTGTCCCANTGAATGAGGTGCTCCTGACTTTAGCATCATAGTATCCTTCATTTTTGACTTAGCTCTTGCCTCACATATAGTTGCACGTTCGCGCCTTTCTTCCAATAGATCCAAGTCTATACGTCGCTCGTCGTCATTAGTTGTGACATTAACTTCCGCCGTACGGA
>LBNU01038514.1:57713-71790 GCA_014162995.1 Artemisia annua
TGTTGATACAAAAGTTGGGCGTTCCTTATTTGGACTCCTGTTCTCGTACCAATTGGATATTACTGCTTGAGACCTGCGCACTAAGAAAGCAAACAACACCGTTAGGCTTATCGTGGGATTGTCTCCCACGATTATCCTCCAGCGTGAGAGTAAGTAATCGGTTTTAGGGTTATAGTGACGAGTTAGGGTTTTTAGATGATACCTTAATGAGAGCCGTGATGCCCTTTATATACACACGAAATCCTTGTAGGTTTCGTGTTCCTTACTCTTCGGCGTATCCCACTTAATGCGGTCTTTGATCCTTATCCCATAAATAAGAGATCACATATCTAGACCATAAATAATAATTACGGATTTGGGCCTTTGTAAGCCAAAATCTTGATCACGATAGCCCATGCGTGATGGGCTAGGTATTAGCAGTGTCCATTAGTCGGGTTCGTGACCCGAGTGCGGACTATACGTCATCATTAACTCCAAAATTAGTTCATGATTTTCATTAAAAAAATTTTTTTTACCATAACTTGCATTATATTTCTAAGTTGTGTAATATGTATATAAGTATTTTTTTTAAGCTTGTACTAAACATATATTATGTGTGGCTCTTAAACACGATAAAGAATTAAACGACATATCATTTTGTTTATCTTTCTTATAGTTTTAAATGAGACGGGGGGGGGGGGNGGGGGGTGAAAATTTGAATCCGAACATAACTCTCGTTTTTGTTGATACCTAAAAGGTGTCCCTAATGCTATTAAGATCACGAGTTTCATAGTAAGATCTTACAATCTTCTTATCCAACCAAAAAAACATGCAAGATCGTTTGAGGACGTTGTGTATTGTAAGATTGCACATAAAATCATGGGATCGTCTGTAAGATCGTAGGATCGGCTCTTGATTCGATCTTACCAATTTGATAAGTTATGTTTATTATTTTATGCCAATACATTACATAAGACTTGTATATTTTTTTTTTCTTCCTTGCTATTTTATTATTATATGTTGGTTCTAAATGCTGTTAAAAGATGTATATTTTTCTGTCATACAAAGTCATGATAAAGACTTTAAAAGAGAATCGAAATTTTATTTTGGTGTGGGAAATGAAGTTACCGAAACATCTTAAATAGATTAACTTTTTATGTTTTGGATTTTTGACATGTTTATGACTCATGTCTTATTTTTCCTATCTCACTAAATTATTTATTTAGCTATAAAAACTTGAACAACTTAAATGTATTTCTCTACGTTTATCATCATGATGTTTGAATATCAAAATTTTTCTAAGGCTATCTTCTGAATTCGTGTTTGATATTCAATAAATATGTATAAGTGTATAACGTTATGACCCATCAACGCCTATTAGTAAGACAAGACGCTTTGGTGGGAGCTGCCGATCTTGCAAAGACAAAAATAATATGGGGTTGAATTGCGATTTTAACTGCTTTCGGTGTCCCTAATATGTTTATTCAATATCATATAGTGATGGATCTTTTCAGGAAATTGATTTGCATTTTTTTTAATTGGGACACGCCACTTAGGTTTTACACAGTTGTACTATATTCATAAGTGTGCAAATCACTCTCTCAGTTTTTATAGTACATTGAATAGATTGTGTGCATCAATTCAACAAACACAAAGAGCAAAATAGAGATTATTATGTAAAGTGTAAAGAGAGAGAGAAAAAAAAAAAAAAAAAAAAAAAAAAAAAAAAAAAAAAAAAAAAAAAAAAAAAAAAAAAAAAAAATGAGCAAATTCGGTAACCATGACTCCGTGCCCTCCATTTTGGGTGCCAACCTAGCACTTGTTCCAGTGACCTTATAGCCTGGAGTTGAATTGAATCCAAGACCTATTTTCCAGAAAGCCCTCTTGAACGGTTAACTGTATGTTTTCGATGGCGGTGTGAGACCATTAGAGCAATGCTCCAATGGTGTATGTATGTTTTACTAAATATTTTTATTTTAATATATATGTTTGTAAAATGATACTTATATTGATGTCGTAACTATTTTTACATAACATTTTATCGCAAATAGACTAAATTGTACGGTGCCTAACGTGCAACGTGCGGTATCCGGATAGTATATATATAGAGATGTGGAAAGAAATTCTATTCTATAAATATGTAAAAACGACAGCAAATATTATTTCTTTCCGACCATATATTTTCTATACATTCATATAACTTGAATTTCTAATAGATACATAACGTGATTATGTAATCTTGAAAGTGAAATCTGTAACCTGTTTCCAAAGCATATACAGTATAGCCTCGTAGAAAAGCTTGCTTCAATTCCCACACAGCTCACCTTGCGGATTTGCTGGTTATATTATACCCTTTCTAGAATGTCAACAAAATCTTTAAATAATACTCCGTAGTTTAGTAATCTATTTTCTTGATCATGAACGAATTCATTTTAAGGCATGCATCTAGTTACTGTAGTATTTCAACATCATTAATTCTTATTTCCATTCAGATATGGATGACCTTATCTATTATAACTAGCTTGGCCGAAAAAGTTACTTGACCGTAGTCCGTATATATATGAACTAATTAAGATGCTAACTTCTCTTCTGGTTTATACGGGCCAAGTATGAAGTATTATACGAAGTATGATGATTAGTTATCATTATTTTTTTCTTGTGAAAGTTAATAAAGAGTGTCGATCGAGCTCACCTATATCTGACAATACGATTTACACATGCAAATTCCACAGCTAGTGGAATGATTCATTAATATACATTCAACGTTGATGATTTATTTAATTACATTATATTTCTGCAGAGATGCGATACTACAAGTTGAAGAGATATATAATTGAGAGGCTATTAATAAGTTCAACAGAAGCTAAGATCTATCTATTCCAATACCAGGTTCAGATCATCAGATGATACATAGTATGCCACAAGTTAACTTGGATGATAATTGATATCTGCAATCTAATTTAATACTTTTCTATATTATTCGTGAATATAGTAATATCTCAATGAGTCAATGTCTATCACATGGAATCTGTTCAACGTAGTACGTTTATATGATTTTTGTAACATGAAAATATCTGTTCTGCTTTTGTTCATTCTATGCCATAACTTCATTTATGGTCTCATTACAAAAAAAAAAAAAAAAAAAAAAAAAAAAAAAAAAAAAAAGCCCCTTAAGTTTTCCACCAACGTTGAATGCAGGGTACTTTAGAGTTCTTTTGTTAAAACGGAGATAGATCTATGTTCAGATTACATAGCGAGTTGAGCCTTTTCTTCCACTGATATACGAAGACGACTAACGGGCCGGTATTTATTACCATGATCGTTTCTGGACTTTTCCCTAACTTTCACAACATGTTCACCCAACTAAGTTTTAATCGTGGTCTCTTATTAGACAATAAAAAAACTTGCAGCATATTTGAATAGAAAAACACCCTATAAGAGTTATGCAAGAAAAGAACAATTTTAATAATCTGCTATATTTTACTAATGACGTAAAGGATTGCCTCAGCCATGTTAGACTAATTATTCAAAGAGAGAAAAGAAAGTAACACTATAAATACCCTTTGGTACCAAACTCTTATTCATTCATCAACCTGTTCTCATTCAATTATACAAAAACCATCAAACTTATTCAAATTTAACAAAATGCAATCACAACAAGAAATAGGAGATTCTGGAGTAAGTCCAAGCTTCAGCTGTTACTCTTCCGATAGCTTAACATCTAAGGCAGTCGCCAAGGTGATCCAAGAACAACTGGCTGAACCATTTAACGAATTTGGTGTTATCAATGAAGACGATTTCGAGTTTTCATTCGAAGAAGTTTCTCATAAAGAGAAGGATTCAGAAAGCTGGCAAGTTTATCCCATTTTCAACCGCGATCTAGATCATGCGGCCAAATCAAAAGATGAGAACATTGATGTATCTGTTTCGATTACTAGTCCATTACGGAAACTATTCGTTGATGAAGAATTTGTATCTTCTTCTTATTCATCATCAGAGTCAGAAGAAGCTGACTCTGAAGGTGAATTGGAAAATATACCCTCGGGAACATTTTGTGTGTGGAGGCAAAAGGCGGAAAGTGGATCACCTCTACCATCAATGGTGAAATGTAAGAAAAGTAGTTCAACTGGATCTGGGTCGAAAAGGTGGAGTATCCGCTATTTGCTCAAGCGTTGCAATAGCGAAGGCAAAGAACCTATAGTGTTGTTAAGTTCTAAACAAAAACGGAATTCTGGTGAGGTTACAAGAGCCGTGAGCCGGTTGAAGGGGCAGAGTCCAGTTCATGAAATGTTTTATGTTCAAAGGCGAGCCGAAAATGAAATTGTTAAGAGAAAATCGTTTCTACCGTATAGGCAAAATCTAGTTGGGCTGTTTGGAAATGTTAATGGGATGGGGAAAATGCTACCTTTCTAGAATTAGTATAAGCAATTTTGTTTGATTAATTGTATATATTTTTGAATGAGATATTAGAGAATTTTGAGGCTATTATTGTATGGTTATCAGATTTAACTGTGAGCATGTCATAATCGACTTTGATTGTAAATATTCACGAATGAATTTAATTTAATCAGATAACTAAACGCGAACATGATATATATACTACTATGCCTTGAAATGTTTAACGATACGAATTTTCATTCATCCGGAAAAAGATATATGAACTCAGCTAGGAAACTTTGAAGTTAATCGTGGTAGCTGCGCTAGCTATTGATTAAGCAATCCGAACAAGAGCTCGGCTTTGGAGTTATTATATAAGAATGAAGCCTTGATAAGAATTCAAGTAGACGACTAAGTTTTCCAGCTCGAAGTCGATTCCTTCAATGTATTGTGGATCTCATCTTGTACTTGAAGTATATATTGTTTTATGTTGAATTAGAGATCAAATGTCTTGAGTATCATCTCAAACCCAAAATTATTCAAATTCAAGATGTTTGGTAAGTGGTAACCATCCGGATCAAATACTAAAGACAGTAAATATATTGCCTTTTATTAAACATTTTCTATACATAATATAAATATTTAATTAATTTCTTTTTACATGTTACATATATTGATTAGAATATGGACTAATGAAATTAGAGAAATGTCTAACCTGTTTCCGAAGTGTATATACTATATAGCCTCGTAGCAAAGGTTGCTTCCTAAACCTCACCTCGTGGATGTGCTGGTTATACCATTCTAGAATGTCAACTCTCCTTTGTTATTATTTTACGTATATTATGTTTTCTTGATCATAAAGAAGCATCTATAATTTTATTGAGATTTAATCATATCGTTTGACCAACAAATTACTTGACCGAGTTTTTTTTACTCATACACCAAAGTATATAGTCTTTATAACAACATGTCATTCTTTACACCAAGTCAGACAATATGATTTACACATGTAGATTCCAGCTAGTGGCACTCGTTATATATTTGAATTTCTATTTTTATATATTTTAATTGAGATGCGATACTACAAGTTGATAGGCTATTAATAGTTCAACGCGCGTACATAAGGTCGATTTATGCTACAAGCTTAACTTGGATGATAATTCATATCTGCAATCTGATTTATTACTATTTTTATCCTTAAGATTGTGCATAAAATCTCAGTGTGTATCACATAAAATATGCTCAACAATAGTTTAAATGATTTTAGTAATAGAAGATTAATCCTCTTGTAATAATAGTCATCGTAGGATTAGTCGTAATATCGAGCCGGAATCCCATGTTACTCAAAAAAACATATAATATATATTTGGTATATTATAATTTATATGCAACAATTGAATGCGTGTTCCATTATAACTTGCATATGTTTTCATTTGTTCGCATTTTACAAGTTTGATGTGTATACTACGTACGTTGTATTTTTGTTAATCATTGATTCTTTTTTTCTAACACGTAACTTGCATATGTTTTCATTTGTTCGCATTTTACAAGTTTGATGTGTATACTACGTACGTTGTATTTTTGTTAATCATTGATTCTTTTTTTTCTAACACGTACCGTACCATACATTAAAATCAGTGATCAGCTAGAGAAGATTACAGAGTCGCGAAAGGGGGTGGTTAATATGTAACTAATTAATCGAACCAGTCAATAGCTGCAATTTTTTCAAGACTTTTGAGCCATGCATAGAAACGAATAAGTTTCCAAAACATCATATCGGCGTCTCTTGAAGTTGAAGGTACAATATATTGTTTCATTAAAAGCCATCTTGTGATATTTCCCCAGTGTCGTGCAATTCGAAAGACTGTCTTCCTATTGAGTGTTGTTGAAATGCAACTCATTTATCATCCACTAACTAACAATTTCCTTCCAGGGCTTTGAAGCCAGACTAGCGAAGATGTGGATTTATGTTCCTTGGTGATCGTCACAAACGGGAATTTAATTACTTTGTTAATAACCTTTGTTTACAAGAATCTTTTTGTATTATCAAGTCTGTTCTTTAAACTTTTGTTAGTACTTTACTACAAAAATAAAAATAAAATAAAATAAAAAATAAAAGAGAAATTTAATGACACAGATTTGTCACTAAAATTCAGGTTTTTTTAGTGAAAGTTTTTGAAAAGCAAGTAGTAACAGTTTATGATTTTGAGGTTTTTATTTATTTAACATAATGATCATTTTGGTGTTTATCACTAAACCTTCTTTTGTATCAACACAAAAAGTTGTCTATGGACGCCATTTTTGTTTACACAATAAAGTGTGTGAGAACATATGAAAAGTTCTTGTGTTACTTTTTTCATTGATACATTTTCAAATTTTAGTGACATTTTTCTTGTGTCAGTAAACAACAATTTTTCTGTAATTGACTTGACATCACGATAAAGCTTGGAGTTGTGTCCAGGAAGCTACTCCGTCATATTTTGCAAAGTGCTGAATCTAACTAAAAACTATCTGACGTAAAAAATCTATTATTTATACTATGAAATATATGCTTAAATTAAGAAACACTCTACTAATTAAAAAACACTTTGTGAGTGCTATGCAAGGAAAGAACAATAATAAATTAATAATACTCTCCTATATTTTATTAATGACGTAAAGGATTACCTCAACCATGATAATTAATTGAATTTAGATTAGAAAATACTCTATAAATGCACTGTGCTACCAAACTCTCCTTCATTCATTAACTTCACAGCTTGTCCTCCTTCAATTACACAAAAGAAAAAAGAACATCAAACTTACTGAAATTCATCAATTAAAATGCAACCACAACAGAAAATTGAAGATTCTGGATTAAGTCCAAGCTTCAGCTGTTACTTTGCCGATAGCTTAACATCTAAAGCTGTCACCAAAGTTATCCGTGAAGAACACTTTGATAAAGACGGGTTTGAATTTTCATTCGTTTTAAGCGAAAATGATGAAGATTCGTCTAGAGAGATATATGCACGAGACTTGACTGCTTTTCCTATTTTCAACCGTGGTCAAGATGGTGAAGTTAAACCTAAAGATGACAAGATTGATATATCTGTTTCAATTAATAGCCCGTTACGGAAACTACTCATTGATGAAAAACATGTATCATCTTCATATTCATCATCAGATGACTCTGATGATGAATTGGAAAATATACCTCCCGAAACATATTGTGTGTGGAGACCAAAGACGGAAAGTGGATCATCATCGCCTAGTATGACAAAATGTAAGAAAAGTAGCTCAACAGGATCCGGATCGAAAAGATGGAGTATCCGCTATTTGCTAAAGCGGAGCAACAGCGAATGTAATGTGAAGTCAATGGCGTTGTTAAGTTCTAATAAGAAGGTGGACAGTCCTAAACCAAAGAGGAATTCGGGTGAGTTTTCAAAATTTGGGAGCCGGTTTAAAGCACAAACTCCGGTTCACGAACTGTTTTATGTTCAAAGGCGAGCGGAAAATGAAATTGTTAAGAAGAAATCGTTTCTACCGTATAGGCAAGATGTTTTTGGGTTGTTTGGAAATGTTAACGGAATTGGAAAAATGCTCCCATTCTAGTACTAGGATAAATAACAGCAATTTTGTTTGACTAATTGTAAATATATATCTCAATGATATTTTTGGTTCTTTGATGTAAGGTTTAAACTTTAAACTATGAGCATACCATAATACACCAAACGTTCTTATTGTATCTAGGTCTCCTTGAGATGTATTAAATATTAATGGTTCCTTAGATAGGCAAAATACTTGCATCATAACTAGAAAGAAACTAGTACCGTAAATGCCAAGGCGTGTAACATTTTTCATTTTATCGTTATCCTTGATTTATTTAAGGATAATGTATCTGAAAACCATCTAAATATTACTGTAAGTTTTTAACATATAAGCCACCCGTTTGTAAAAACTAACTTATAGATAGTCTAACTATTTGTATGTTTTCATTTATATCAATTTTAGCTTTATTGATACCCGAAAATTGTAATGCATAATTGAGGAACTAATCTCTAACTTATAAAAATCAATATGAATGACAAGTTTAATTTTGTGTGACATAACAATTATACTCTTATTTTAAGTGTGACTATATATATCCATCAAATGTACTTTATGATGATGAAACTGAAATTTTGCGGCTCGGTTTTTGTTCGTATAGTTTTAATATATTAGTGTTAGGTTCAATGTTGTCGTTTGATAGTTATTTGGATAAAATATGACTGAAATTGGTCTAAACGAAAACAAACATATATTTTAGTTGCCTATAAGTCAGTTTCAATTAGTGTATTATCTCATTTATTTACAAAAGTTGGTTGCAAAGAGTAGTGGAGCCACTAATTTTGTAGAGGTTGTTTTTTTTATTTTTTTTTTATTTATTTTTTTTTTAAGCCGAAAATACGCTAAATGTTAAGCTTTTAAAAATTACTAAGCTTTCTTTTCACGAGACACATATATATGCACTTGCATACTTTCTGTTTCAGGTGTATCCGTCTTTTTATTGCAAATTGAATTAAAATGTCATAGTTTAAGTAATACTCAGCTCCTAACGGAATAGAGATTACGACAAATTAGTAAATCACTAAAATATTTCATTCTTGTTTGCAACTCCAAAGTGACACATATATATTATTATCATGAATTAATTAACGCCAACACCCGTGAATAACTTTTTGTTTGAAGATTTTCTTGGCATAAAATAGTCAGATACTCCGTATCTGATTGTCTTTTATGAGATCGATATGATCAAACCGAATTACGCTGTAAAAAAAAAATAAAAAAATAAAAAAATAAAAAAAATTACGGAATATGTTGAGATGCGTAACACGTTTCCAAAGGATCGTAGAATAGAAACTTGCTTCCCACACATCGCACATCATGGATTTGCTGGTTATACTCTTCTAGAATGTCAACTCTCCTTTATTGTTGTTTCAAAAATATTCTATTTTTTATTGTCGATGTTACTTATTTTTCTATTTTAACTTTGTAATCAGTACTCATAATTTACTTATTTAATTATTGTATTCAGTGTGAGAATTGTATAGTTATTTTATCAAAAACTTGCNTCACTAAAATATTTCATTCTTGTTTGCAACTCCAAAGTGACACATATATATTATTATCATGAATTAATTAACACCAACACCCGTGAATAACTTTTTGTTTGAAGATTTTCTTGGCATAAAATAGTAAGATACTCCGTATCTGATTGTCTTTTATGAGATCGATATGATCAAACCGAATTACGCTGTAAAAAAAAAATAAAAAAATAAAAAAATAAAAAAAATTACGGAATATGTTGAGATGCGTAACACGTTTCCAAAGGATCGTAGAATAGAAACTTGCTTCCCACACATCGCACATCATGGATTTGCTGGTTATACTCTTCTAGAATGTCAACTCTCCTTTATTGTTGTTTCAAAAATATTCTATTTTTTATTGTCGATGTTACTTATTTTTCTATTTTAACTTTGTAATCAGTACTCATAATTTACTTATTTAATTATTGTATTCAGTGTGAGAATTGTATAGTTATTTTATCAAAAACTTGCATAGTACGTTACATCTAATAAAAATTGTGTATTTTATTAATGGACATTTTTTTTTTGTATGTCGATGGAGTAATATATAGTATCACATTTAATATTTCTATCATGAATATATAATGAGGTTATGTAAATTCCTTAAATAAACAACTGATCGATACATTGAAAATTAGCTACTGGTATGTTACACAAATCATGTTGGGGATGTAGCAACTAGCAAGACGGGAAGAGATGAAAGCAGGGATCCTGAACGTTGAAACTCGGCGTCGATATGATGGGGAAGGATTGGCCACCAAATGAACCTTGCCCATAAAGTGAAGGTGTGTCGAGAGCCTCCTCGACCTCCATTTCAGATTCTCTGATTCGAAATATGATAGGATTTAATTGTCATAACCGTAAACAATATAACAATGCACTTAATATATACAGAATTTTTTTGTTCATATATCTGCATTGCAAAAAACTACAACAACTAGTTTTGAATATATGCATACGTATGCGCATAAGCGCGTCATCGCGTACGTACTAACGCTATTGGAGTATTATAAAAAATTATTTCAAGTAGATATAATGTTTCAATACGAATATCACATGCAAGTTCCAGCAACCGGAATATAGCCATTTATTAATTTACATTCAATGTTTATGCATGATTTCTTTTATTTCATATTTGCAGTATGGCGTAGAGAACAAGTCCAACAATTTGCTTTATTTTACTAGTAGATGAATACGTCAGCGATGACTCGTTACTTGTTTAAAAAGAAATATTAGCCATCTATATATAAGTAGCTTGAGCTACCAAACTCTTTCATCCATCAACCTGCTCCTTCAATTAAACAAAGAAAATCAAACATACTATATATAGTTTAAGCAAAATGCAATCACAACGTAAAATAGAAGATTTAGGCGTCGATAGTCCAAGTTTCAGCTATTACTATTCTGATACTGTGGACGTATAGTCTGGCCCGCGCCCAGACAATGGGCCAGGCCCGGCAGACTGCGGCCCAATCTACGCCTAACCCTAATCCATGCCTTATAAATATAGGGCTTGGATTCCCTTCACAACACGATAATCTCATAAAAGGTTACCCTAAACCTAACTCATATATGCTACATCGCATCGATGACTGACTTGACCGTCGGAGGTGGATCCCGGGGCTACGGCCTCGGGTCCACTCCTAACGGGTTCTCTTTGTTGATAGGTCTAATCAGGGCTCGAGAAGACGACTAACGGCCCAGGGAGAGTCGTCGAATCCAGCCCGTGCCAGATTATGCATCAACAAGTGGCGCCATCCGTGGGACATGACTACGACAAGTATCGTGTTCTCATATTACCGAAAAGCAGAAATCGATTTCTCACAGTCGGTAATTCTAAAACATTAAATATCGTATGTTTTTTAAAACATCACTTTATGCTTATGGTCCGTTCCATAAATCATCCATAAATTGTGGATCATTGATAATATACTAAAATATCAATCGATGTCTTTGACTGCATGCATAATGATGATGACAATTTATGTCTTTGACTTAAACATATTCATCGCATCGTATCTTTTAACTTGGTGCATTATCTCACTACGGTAGATATTTTTTTTTAATATATACCAAGTAAATCTTACTAATTAGGAACAAGGCAAGGGATAAAGTGGAATTCGAGATACTGTAACAACAAGAAATTGCAATTGCCAAAGGTAAATATTAAAAAGATTTTACATAAATCTTCTAACTTGGTAAACAAGATTTTACCTATAGCCACGCGCCATGTCCGCACGATCGGACCTACTTTATATTTTAGACGCGAACAACGCAGTCACGATAAATCTACCCGCTTTAGGCCATGCATACGAAATCTTCGCAGATTGGCGCCCTGAGCGCACTGTTACATACAGGCACCGCGATGCTAAGTCGATCGCCATGAGCACACGCAGACAAAGCGTGGTCAACTGCGATCAATCTCAAACACGTTAGAGTCTATGCGGTCACGATACATCTATCTGCGTCTGTGCGTCGAAAAAAAAAAAAAAAAAAAAAAAAATAAAAAAAAAAAAAACTATTAGTCGCGGTTACGGTACATCCCATCCCGCATTGTTTTTAAAAAAGAAAAAGAAAAAATTTATCGCCATGAGCCGCACTATAGATTAGCTATGTCTATTTTTTTTTATATGTAGTTTATAAAACTCACGATAGGTGTAATCGCACTGCGAAAATTTCTTTTATATGCTATGTGCTATACTAATGTTCACGCTATTTAATCTTTTACTTTTTATTTTATATGTTGCGACTCGCGGCATATACTTCTAAATATTTGCATTAAGTGTTTTCAGGATTTGCATAACTAAGTTTAATGCTCCTACACGAGTAGCACATCAAACTTGGGGGCTACCAGGGTACATAAACCACTGTTTGGCGCACATCGTACGCAGGCGTATTTGAAAGCAGAATCGTACGTAAAGGTATTGCAGCCCAGTACAAAGACGAATTAAATATTCGCACCAGTCTTGCCGCAGGGAGCGTCCTCTGTCGGTTTTAAAGACGAATGTTATGTTGCACCTTGTCGCGGACACGCGCACAATTCTGCCACAGAAGCACGTCCTTTTTTTTTGGGTAAAGGGATCTCCACCCCTGGTAAAATATATTAACCAAATAAACTTTTTAAAGTACAAATGGGTGTGGCTGAAGTACCACATTAACCTCAAGCAAACGCTTGAACAACCACTAGAACATTTATGACATGCCATAAATGAACAACTAGCCTTGCTAACAAACTAGAACACCATGAAAGACAAAACATGCACGAATCAACATCGCATATTATATCATCGATTTGCCTTGACCTTAAAACAACATCTTGTTAATTCCTCCAATGCCAGGTAAATCCCCAAGACCTGGGCAGCGTAATCATCAGAAATACCTTCAGCTCCGTTTTGTCCTCCAGCTGATGACAGGTAACTACTCATAGGATCTTCTGGCTAAAGAACTCATCATCACTATCAGATACAACCACCATTACCTACCTTAGAGAAAGATTACCCCCTTTTTAATCCCCTCAACCACCGAACAGGTTTCCCAATTATCCATAAACACAAGCGTTCCTATCCCATCAATAATGAGTTTCAAGCTTATCAATTTTCTCGACGATGGGGTACTTGGTTTACCAACCTCCCAATAGACTTATCAACCTCATTGTCACTATAAGTCTCCATAACATGACCGCTTTGCCTCCTTGTGTCATCCAACCTCAGGCCTAATTTCCAAAGATTGGTCACCTCATCCATAAGACGAACCAAATGGATTCTTAGTGACGATATCACTTAAGATCATCATGAATATACTTATTAGAAGAATGCACATCACTTTATCACGTTGATTAACCGGAATCTTGCGCAGCCATGCATATTGAGGACCACTAGCATTGTTGTTAGTACCATTACCTTTTGAAGACGACGTCCCATCGGAACCCTTTCTTTTTCGAAACTGGCTGCCCAACGATAATTCAATTGTGACCCTCGGGTTTCGAAAAACGAACTCCATCAAATAAGCTGAGTGGGCACTTTTACCCTTACCTTTTTGTTTGGTAGCTTCTAACAATCCTTCCTCATCACCATTATTCTGAACCCTATGTTGTTTAACATTCTTAGGGCATGCAGCATCCAATATGATCAAAATTTTTACATGAATGTACAACGAGGCGGTTTCCATTCATAATTCAATATCAACACGCACCAAACGAATGACCTCTTTGCCCATTAGAGAATGGAAATAGCCACAACCACAGATCACAAATAACTCCTCGAGAGATGAAACTTTCAACAAGAGCACGAGCATATGAATTCTGAACCCCCAAGACTTAACACACTAGAGCTATATAGGAATCTAAACATAATAGGCTACCAATTTGAGTTGTTATCAAAGTTAACCCAACCTCCGTATAAGCAACAATTGGAAATTAAGTAATTTCAGCCATGACGGGTGCGGCAGTAATTCCTCTTTAGCAAGCGTAGTCTTAGGGGACCAAACACTTAGGAAAATAAGGAATCGAACGAATCAGCCAATGGCCCCGCCTCCATAACACTTTATGCCATACCCTCCTTAGTAAGAAATGAAACAAAAAGAATCCATTGTTCAACATAACACGTTCCCAACCCAAA
>LBNU01038515.1:3888-18308 GCA_014162995.1 Artemisia annua
TTTCACATAAATGAAATATGACAATAGGATATCAAAACACCTTTCTTGTTGATTACCTTTGCGAGGACGATGAGTAATCAAAAGGGTTATGAATCCATATAATCTTTGTTATGTATACAAGATATAAGAATCCAAGTGTGGATTAGATCATGCATCTAGGAGCCAAGATCTTAAGTTAATTATTAATTTGATTTTGATTAAATAAGATTACTCCTGAGTACACTGAGAGCAAGTAGGAGCATTGTGCTTATTTTCATAAATCTCATATGTCGGTAACATATTAGAAACAATATTCCATCTAAGCTAGATTTTAATCCTTAGTTTAGAATGAAGTTTCTCTTAAGGGATTCAGAAAATAAAACATACAAACTTGTTACATGTGTTTATAAACATAAGCGGTTAATAATCTAAATACAATATGACATGTTATTGAGGGGAGTCTCAATGATCAATCTCACATGATGAAATTGAACGTATGAATGGAAACCTTAAGTTTAACTAAAGGATTTATTATGTAAGTCGTATTATATATTGGATTATTTATATCATTTGCATGAATGCAAGATGAGTTGATAACAACAAATATCTAAGTGAAAGTCGTTAGATAATTGTTAAACGAACAATCTAATGGAGTGTTCAAACGTTTATGGATATTTGAGGATCTCTGTTTAGTTTGCATACATTGATGCTTATTTAACTAAGATGATGCTCAAACCTAGTCGTAGTAGGATGTCATCATGGATAATGACATTGCTAACTAAATATGCTTGATTGAGAGCATTAATGCATTATACATTAAAAGAATAAGAATACTTTACAGTTTGGGAAACTGTTAAAATGACTGTCTAAAGTAGGTGTTTTGCTAGCTTCAAACACACTATGAAATGTATTGTTGCAATACTCGTATTGTACTTGAATTCATACATACAAAAGGACAATCATCATTCAAAACATCTTTGAATTTTGAAACAAGTATTCTCAAAGTTTACTCAGATGACTACTTGTTGTCTTGTACAACAAAATTTGATCATGATGGAAGCATCGGATTCCGATCTATATGTAGTCTTGTGCATATCTGTTTTAGTTTTTGGATAATGGAACTGTAAGCAGTCGTATTATATAATGAATTGATATACTGGGTATAATCGTCTTCATTTATACTACTGTGATCTATATTTGCATGTTTAATCCATGAATAATTTATTATTCTAAAATTGTCCATTGTCAGTTGACGATACGGGAGTATCATCGAATTAAGGCAAATGTGAGCGTGTTGGTGATATTTATTTAGAATAAATATTAATTGATGTTTCCACCAAACTCACATGTTGTTCATTGTGATGAACATTGGCTGACCCCAACCTACGAGTATTCACTGCATGGATTCTTTGGCGTCAATAGGACATCTCGCAATGGTTATGTCTCTTATCCTCAGACTTGAGATGCAAGTAGGTCTTGCATGTGTGGATTTCATTCTTTGATATGGTTAAACGCTGTCCTGAATAAGGTAGTTATAAAATACCAGTCTCAGGAGTGACATGAGCATGAATGACACGTGCAGTCAAAATGGATTTTCCTCCACATGTCATAGAAGTTAGATACTATTGGGCCCCTCGATGAATTGAAAGCATGTTGTTATGGCCGTACCCAAGATGAGATTAGAGATGAATCTTAATACTGGTTATCTTGTTCAATATCAAGATCAGGAAACGATAATAAGTTGAACATAATAGAATTGACTTTGATCATGTCTCCTAGTGTTCAACATAGGTATCCTGAAAACAAAAGGAGGATGACATATAAACCATTTAAATGAGACGTTAAGAAACAGTCCTCCATTATTTACTAGGGCATTGCGCCGTGTGCTAACGCTACCTTTGCTTGTATAATTACTTGATTATTATGACGTCGCAAGTGGGAGCTGTTGGAGTATGCTCGTGTCATAATAAATAATTATATGGCTAGACATATGTGAGCCTATGGGGTCACACACTTATACACAGAGACACCATTATATATATCGTATTTATCGTATTTACACTATATATACGACTACGTAACTCGGGATCAATAACGGGCTACTAATAACTAAGCTAGTACTTAGTTTATTGGATTGGACCAACAAATGGGCAAGCCCATTTAGGGCCCCCATGGCAAGCCTAGGTGATAAAGGAACAAGGGAGAAAGATCGAGGTGCTAAGTGTAACTATGATTATGAAAAGATCAACCTTGATTTGGTCTTTGATTTGTACTAATTATAATAACAACTTACCATATGTCTCTCCTCCTCCCTCTCCCCTAAAGCCACGAAATTAAAACCACCCTTTTAGGGTTTGTGGTTTTTGATCTCAATCTAACCTTATTCTAGTGTAGTTCAAGGCTAGATCGTGTGTTACGGGGTTTAGACTAGCATCGGGTGGTGATCGGTGACGTGTAGTGTGTTTCATACATAGAAGAGATCAACCTCATTGATCTCTTGGGTTTCTTACTCCATTCGTGGGTGGTGTTATTGGTGGAGACTCCCGGTGCACGCTACAAAGGTATATAATTGTTATATTTAATTTTGATTGATCATATAACTCTATGGATCCTTGTTGGTGATGTTTTCCGCTGCGTTTATATGTTTCTTTTTATGTTTATATATTCAACATCACCTATAATTAAGACGTTATTTTTTTGGGTAAAAGGGTTAATTCACCCCGGTAAAATTCATTACTCCAAAAAACGTTGAGGTACATAAGATGAGGGTGATATCCCTCACCTCAGTCCCTTAAGACATTTACAGACTCGAATATAAGAATGACACACCATTCCTATAACTTACAATAAAATGAACCTACCAATAATGACATAAGTACATAAAACATGACAATACTACTCAAGAAAAACACTTGAGCCTTCTAAATCACTTTGGCGGTCCACCTTAACTTCCATGAAGAATCCACGAATACACATCCAAGCGATCTTCAACATCTAATCAGATGATACAAAGGATTTTGAACAAGACCCTTCTAACTTAACTTCCACATAGAGTACCAATCAACCCATTAAATAAGAATGCTGCCCGGATACAAGGGATCAAAAAGTACCCATCAAACATAGTACTTTCCTCACTCCTGGATCGCCATATGTGAATTCAGGTCACAAAGAGTAGGAAAAGAAACCATGCACCAACCACATGCAATCACCAAATAGCTCAGCCCATCATAAAAATCCAGCATCACACGTAACTTGAAGCAGCTTGAGCCAATATGATCACAAGTGAATGGGGTTTTGAACAAGAGTCCCCACAAACTTAACTTCCATCATCATAACACCAAGGGCGCTCCCAAGGCCGAACCATGTAGCAATCAGAAACCATAGGGAAAACCATAGCAAGGTGAATTTGAAACATAAACAGGGTAGCCGCGACCCTAACTTCCAACATATAGTAACTTGAACCAATCTTCAAAACAATCACGAATGAGTCACATGAAGACAACCAAGGATCAAGACATATGCAACAACAATGATGGAACATGAACATGACCTCATGAGCAACAACACTAATAGAACATGAATGAGCAGCAACGGGACAAAGAACCATCGCCAAACCTGTTGTATACCAACGATGAGCCAATCAAACAACCACCAAGCCTACACAATCGTACCAACAGCAATTCATCATCAAATTCAATGACATCAGCCCTAGTGGTACAAACACTTCCATGGGTAATTCAAACCCAACCTTGCAACTGATCTGACCCCCAAAACCGAAGTCAATCAGTATAAACATCACGAGCTAGTATTAAGAAACCCTAAATCCCATGAACATTCATCTCTCTCCTGACCCATGTACCAAATACATCATACCAAATCAAAACAACCTCCAGATAGAAATCACGTACAGGTAATGACCACATGAATATCAAGAAAAATCGAAACCCTAATAGATTAGGGTATTGTAATCATCAAAGCATAACCAGCACCATAGATCGCACCACTTAGATAAACCTTGCATGAACCGGATGCGATCTCAACCCCAACCAGAACATTAGATATAACAATGAAGAACATGTCAAAATCGACTATAAATAAGAATTAAGTATGTCGGTTTAGAGGACCAGATCTAAACAAGAATAACGAAACCCTAAATATATAGTAAACCGATTAGAAACCCAAGTCGGTTTAGGAAAAAATAACAGCAAACCCTAAACGATTTAATCAATAACAACCAACAAACAATATGAGATCAGCAACAAAGACCAAAATCAGACGATTTGAAAGAGTTAATTGAGAAAACCGATTAGGGATTTAGGGATAAGTAAATAGGGACGACTATGGAAAAAACACAAAGATAACCAACCCTCCACCCTAACAAACCAGATTCGTTGTAGTTAATTCAATAATCCCAACAAAGATTAAAGAAAAAACAGATTAGATAGGAAGAATTTGGCCGGATTTGCTAGGGTGGAGGGGCAGAAAATCGCCCCTTAATTAATTAAGACGTTATTGTTATTAGACATTTGCTTCTTTTTCTTTTTGTATTAAGTTGGGCAAAAATATTCCTCATATGTCAACAAATATTTTTAATTATAATGAAGTAGTTATTTCTCATATAAGTAATTGAGTCACATGTCTGGACTCGACCATGCATGTTTATTTCTTGTTCGAGTTTTGACATTAATCTAAACTTAAAGTAGGTTTGTACATGTTACACGAAATACTAAAAAGAAAATAGAATTTCCAAATATAGAAAAGTGTTTATGTACGCTAATTTGGCGTAGGTTGGCGCAAAGTAATTAAGATACAAGACCTCAATAGATAACGCCATATGTTACACCGGTTATGCATAGGAAAGTTCAAAAGCACCATGTTAATATATTTAAGTTTTTGGGATAGAGTTTTCAGATGGTTAGATATGTATCATCCTATGTTCAGTAACATCAAGGACATATTCTTTTGGGTTGACTCGCTATTCGCTAACCATTCGTTTCAATCGGAGGAAAGTGTTGGATGCTATTATCAACACGGTTTTGTGGGTGATTCGGAGGTATCGGAATAACAAGATCTTTGGGTTAGTGAAGATGAACATGAGTAACATGTTTGATGATATAGTTTCTACTGGTTTTGATTGATGTTCTAATAGAAGCAAAGTCTTTCGAAAAATTGGACGTTGTGGTTGCAAAACCCAATGTTACATACATTGTAATTGTTTTACTAGCTCCTTGCTAGTTTTTTTTATAAAATTTTGCCGTTCAAAAAAAATATATATTTAAGTTTTTAAGCTTAATGAAAAAACTTTTTTGAAACATATATGAGTCACATTGTCACATATCATCTTCGAGATATTATTAAGAATCTTTTGAAGCTAGAGGCCGGTGTAGGTCCAAAATACGTTTGATCAAGTAAAAGATGCCGTACGACACCACAGAATCCCATGTGCACAGTGCACCAGCCACCTGGCCGGATCCATTAAGAGCATAATGAAGTTATGTTTACAGTGTAAAAGTAAAGAACCGTAATGACAGTTCATAGTACATGTTTCTTTTTGAAATACATGTAGTACACACTCGCAATTAATACATCATGATGTCTTATTTATCACTCACTCACATGTTGCTAGTTCAAACTTCAAAGACTAGTTAGCAGGACCGTCCCATGAATTTATGAAATTTTTGAGGGCGCTGGACGAAATTAAATAATGAGGCCCTTCGATAAGGAATGCTATATGTAAAGTGTCACCATTTATAAGATATAATGCAATTAGTTAGCTAAACATTCTAACATATTACTCATTTAAGATACTTTCTCATCTAAATACTTTTTTCTTTGTGAAAACTATGCGTACACATGCATATAATTATTAACGGGACAAATTTTGAGGCCCTTAAAAATTTTGAGGCCCTGTGCGGTCGCTCACCTTGCACACCCTCAAAGCCGGCCCTGCTAGTTAGTAGTTTATAGTATATGTTCATCATACATAAGTTAAAAATCTTGGATCCATGACTATATATACGCGTGAGAGTTTAGAAGCCAAAAAGAACTAGATTTATCATAGACTCACAACACAAAAATCAAACCGTTAGTTAATTGCGAGAGATAATAGCTCAACTTCATTCAGACTGTATAAGCACTGATACATAATATTTTGCTAACCTAAATTATGTTTAGAATTTTAGTATCATTAATAAATTGTATAGGGTGATTGAGATTTACATGCAAACAAATGATTGAACTTTAGGTTAATTTAATAAAAGCTAATGCAAGATTTAATTTGTATTTTAATCATTCATGCATGATGGGATTTCTGCTAAGAAAGAAGCCCCTGTTAATTTTCTGACAGACCCGTCGGAAGGAAGGTCCACCCTGCGCCCGGCGGATGTCCTCGTATTCGGTTGGGCAAGTGGTAAACATGCTTGTGTAGACCTCACCGGGGTATCCCCGTTGGTGGGGTTTCGGGACACGGGGTTCGTGGCTGGGCAAGCAGTTTTGAAGGCGGAGTCTAAAAAGGTGACTAAACATGAAACTGCTTGTTCGGAGAATCAACACGTGTTTGTGCCATTTGCTTTTGATACTTTTGGATCCCTTGCCCCCGTGGCAACCCGATTCCTGGATCGGGTGCAAAAGGTTGTCCACAGTAATTCTCCGTCCTCCAAGAATCAAGGTTTTATTTTTAATAGAGTAGGTTTCGCTATTCAAAAAGGGGTTGCGGCGCAGCTTGTTGCCCGTTTACCTGTCATGCGTTTGTAATTTTAATTATTATTATATTAGTTATGCTACTCATACATTAACGTGGTCATAACAAAAATACAAGAAATCTATGACAATTTTTACGATAATAACATAAACAAATTATTCATGCATTATACTGCAAAGAAAATCGCATGGACAAAGGGCCAAGGTGTTGCCCTAACAAAAAAATAAAATAAAATAAAATTGAAGGGACAAGGGGCCGGGGCGTTGCCCCAACAAAGCAAGTTAAAGGGACAAGGGGCGGGGTGTTACCCTTTGCAGGGTTAGGGCCTGAAATCTAAGTAACCAATTCTCCCGCTATATATAATCAACCACCACGCGACATATCGGTTTATTTTCCAGTCAAACCTAGCAACTTCTTTATAGTTACTGTTGATCTTGCAAATCCGGAATTAGGAAACCCATAAGTTTAACCTATTTGGACATTTATGTCTTTTACCATTGATCTTCTCGTGAAAAACTGAAAATGGTGATTTTGCACGAAATAGAATAATTCACGACAAAAGTTAGGTAGCATGGTCTGCACTTTTTTTTTTTTTTTTTCTTGACTTTGACCTAACTAAGAAAAGTTGACCTTCCAAGTAACTGGGAGTCTTCTCTCTTTATAACTTGTATCAACAGTTTACATTTGGTCAATTATTGTTGTGCGAGAAATTAATTGATTAATATACTTTAAAGGTATGCATTTTCCACATATCTATCATCCATTTTACTGATAAACAACAACGAAATCCCTGCACCATATGATTGTGAAACTAATTAAGAAAATCACGAATTAGTTAAAGTAATTGATTGTTGTTTAATTACTAAATGGTTCATAAACCTTTGAGGAAATTGTAAAATTCATTTAGGTGGTTTGTTCAAATCTTGCAGTTGCTAAAACTTCGAAGATGTAGGCATAATAATAGTATTACAAATTTTTGATTCGAATATCGTCCATGTCCAAATTAAAATGACTAAAATGCCTTGTTTTCCTCCCTTGTAATTTTTACTTGAATAAGGGCACTTTGATCATTTTATTTTGACGAAGGGGCATTATAAAGACCAAAAGTTTCTTTCAAAAACTACGTCTACACAGTCATAATGTTTTAAAGATGCGTTTGCGACTTTGACAAACCGTCAAAGCATTTTTTTGTATATTTAGTCTAAACCTTTTCTGTATTGACTTTATAGAAAAAGTAAGCCAAAAAACAAATCTCTCAGAAAACCCTATCAAAAAGTAAATCTGGTATACCTAAACAAAAAAGCGATCAACTTGGCCCGTACACGAAAACTTTTCTATTAGGGTGTGTTTTTATGCTCAACGAACTTAATAATTATGTTCGAAAGACAAAATAATTGAATCTAACTTTGCTACTTATAAATGGATCTATCCACAATTAACACATGTTTAGTGGGGAGTATATCAGTCATTTTGACACATTTTAAAGGTAAATATTATGTATATGAGTAGTTGATAAAGTATAGATAGCTATACCGAAACAAAGTGAATGTTGGCATACATACTCTTGAGACGCATAACCCAATTAGTTCTACCGAGATAACTTTGCAAGAATGTTGGAATAATAAATTTAAACCCATATAGATTTTCAACTAATAAAAGACAGCTTGATCAAGAAACATATATATCTGATGTGAAGGAAATCAAAAATCTCGTATGTAAATCCACAAAGGTTTGGTTAACGTAACCCCTTAAGCAATATTTTAACTTGCACGACTAGAAATCAACAAATATTTGTCCTTTGATCGTTCTGGTGCATGACTGATATGTGATAACTGATAACACGTCAAAGAGTTCGATAAATATAGACTAATTGAAATTCGACCACAAAATAATGTGCGTAAGTGGGACCCAAATATATATGACATTTAGGCTATGCACAGAGGGACGGAATAATATCGGTCATTGCCTTGTGTGACCGATTTGCACATCGGTCGACTCCAATGTGGAGTCTAGTTGTAATATCGGTCGAGGGACGAATTTTGTGGGTATCGGTTGCCTTGGCGACCGATTGTAAAATGAAACTTTCTTCCACTTTTCAAAATGTATCCGTTGGTTTATTTAAAAAAAAAACTTTTTTTTTTACAAAACTTTACCACTTTTTATACTATAAATACTAACATCAAACACACTTCTAAACACACAATTTCAATCACAATTCAACAAACATCTCACCCATATTTACCAATGTCTATGGATTCTTACAAGCTATTGTTTGGTTCTTCGTCTTCCGACGAAGATGAAGTTATGAGTGAGTTTGTGGAGTCTGCGGAGTACGCTTGGAACGCTTATCAAGCATTCAAGACAAAAGTTTCACGAAGGCACATATCTAGGGATCATGAGGGTGCTCATAATCGTTTAGTTCAAGAATACTTCTCCGAAACTCCGCGGTTCGACGAAAGAACATTCACTCGGCGGTTCCGAATGAGCCGAGAACTATTCACACGAATTGTTAGAGAGGTAACCGATTATTCTCCTTATTTTCAACAAACTAATGATTTGGTCGAGCACATTTGGAGAAATCGTAGAAATCATCGGCTCCCTCATGACAATGAAGACGAAGATGAGGACGAAGACGATGAAGAATTTCTGTGATCTTTTTAATGTTATTTCAGTTGTATTATGTTTAAGTTTTTAATTTAGTATTGTAACGTTTCAATTTCGTATTGTTTATGTAATGTTTAGGTTTTTATTAATAAAATTTAAGTTTGTGTTAAAAATGGTCTTTTTTAGAAAAAAAAAAAGAAAAAAAAAATTGATGATGCAATATGGGTCACCACTGTGGGGAGAGATGTGAATATAGGTTGAGGAGAGAGAAAGCTGAGGTGACAGCCGGAAAAATGATGCAATATAAGTCACCACTGTGCCTAGCCTTATAATTGGCACTAGAGCTAGTACTATCAATTTAGAATTATCAAGTGATGTTCGATATTTGGTTAACTATCTACATAAGTTTCCAGTGTGAATACTTTGATGCGTTAGGCAGTGTTCGATGTTTGTTTGTGCAACAATGTCGTCCACACTTGCATATTATTTGGTTATTTTTGAACGTCATTTAATACATAATTATACACCAACTAACTGTGTGCCTATAAGTTTTGTCGAATAAAGAAAGAAGTTATTCATTTTGAAATCTAAATTTAGGAACTATTGTATTTAATTTAAAAGAAAGTGAGGTTATTCTCTGCAAACATATGGTACGTTAGATTTGGTGATTATGAATTTATGATAACACTTGAAATGAAGAACACTAATCACAAATATTAGGGAATTCAATGAACAAGATTGAAGTCCAAAATGATTTGTTATAAAATGATGATTTGATATAGTTTGTTACAGATTGAAAGAGAATTGTTACAACAAAATTGGATAAAATGAACATTTATAGTGAAAGTCACGCTGATAAAAGCTTAACAACTTTTTCCGCTATTTCTGAAAATCCGTTATTGCATTTTGTGCTTGCCCATATCAATCCACTCCCCTTAGAGAACCTTGTACACAAGGTTGTATCAAGCAAATTGAGGAAATCGAGACAAAAATTCATGGTAGATCTCTCAGGTGGCATTTTCTTGTGATTGATTAGCCACTGAACTAAGACAAACATCACTGGCCTATTATTGATCCTGCCCAACCTTCTTTCTAAAATAGCTACTAGTTGCACAGTCAGTCTTCCATCTACTTCACAATTTGGCAAGCTTCCTTCCACCACTTGTTGACCATGGCATTTCTTGTTGATACAAAAGTTGGGCGTTCCTTGTTTGGGTTCCTTCCTTCGTATCAATTGCTTGATATTGCTTGAGACCTGCGCACTAAGAAAGAAACAAACACCGTTAGGCTTATCGAGGGATTGTCTCCCCCGATTATCCTCCGGCGTGAGAGTAAGTAATCGTAGTTTTTAGGTTTGTGAGAAGAGTTAGGATCGCTTTATGAATCGTCCCTTTGCGAGGGTTAGGGTTCCCTNATAAAAGCTTAACAACTTTTTCCGCTATTTCTGAAAATCCGTTATTGCATTTTGTGCTTGCCCATATCAATCCACTCCCCTTAGAGAACCTTGTACACAAGGTTGTATCAAGCAAATTGAGGAAATCGAGACAAAAATTCATGGTAGATCTCTCAGGTGGCATTTTCTTGTGATTGATTAGCCACTGAACTAAGACAAACATCACTGGCCTATTATTGATCCTGCCCAACCTTCTTTCTAAAATAGCTACTAGTTGCACAGTCAGTCTTCCATCTACTTCACAATTTGGCAAGCTTCCTTCCACCACTTGTTGACCATGGCATTTCTTGAGCTGGGAGATATGAAAGACTGGATGTATCAAACTAGTGCTTGGCAACTGCAACTTGTATGCTACTTCACCAATTCTTCCAATTATCTGAAATGGCACATAAAACTTTGCAGATAGCTTGTGCTGAGATCCTTGTCTGACTGATACTTGCTTGTGAGGTTGCAGCTTAACATACACCCACATTCCAACATCAAACTGCCTATCGGTCCTCTTCCTGTTAGTCGTCTTGACCATTCTGTCTTGAGCTCTCTTTAATTGAAATTTCAACATTTTTATAGTTTGTTCCCTAGCCTGCAAGGTCCTATCGACATCTTCAATAATACTTTCCCCAGGAACAAAACGTAGATTTATTAGAGGTGCTTGCCCATACACCACCTTAAACGGAGTAATCTTTGTAGAGGAGTAGCAGTTTGTATTGTACCTAAACTTAACTAACGAAAACAAATCCACCCACTCTTTTGGAATTTCCCCAGAGGTGCACCTCAAATAGCTTCCCAAAGATCTGTTTACAACTTCTGTTCGGCCATATGTCTGTGGGTGATATGTTGTGGACATGTGCAAATCCACCTTCAACATCTTGAACAACGACTGCCAAAAATGGCTTATAAAGACCTTATCTCTATCACTCACTTTAGCTTTGGGTAGACCATGTAGTTGTAAATGTTGTCTAAAAAGACTTTGGCTACATCACTAGCTGAAAAAAGGGTGTTGCAAAGCCATATAATGAGCATATTTGCTCAATCTATCCACCAACACAAACATTACAATTTTACCATGTGACTTAGGCAGACTTTCAATGAAATCCATAGAAACTTCATTCCAAATTTGGGTAGGGATAGGTAAGGGTTTAAACAAACCAGGGTAAGCAGTCAACTCAGGCTTATACCTTTGACAAAGATCACATTTCTTGACAAACTTTTTAACCAACTGCCTAAGACCCTTCCAATAGAAAACTGCAGACAACTTTTTGGCAGTTACATGCACACCAGAGTGTCCACCCAATGGACCTTGATGGAAATAGTTCATTAATTGACGCTTAAGTACTGAATTGTCACCCACTACTAGCCTGCCTTTTCTCATTAGCTGACCATCCACCCATGTAAATTTAGGAACTGGACTTGGATCAGCTTGCAATTTGAGTATTATAGCCCATACTTCCTCTTCATTAGTACAACTGATGAGACGAAAAATGTTACGTTTTTAGGGGTCGGTTTGAGTCCTAATTCGTATGTTTTTGGTTTGGAGTTCACCCAAAGTCGTTTCTTTTCTCATTTTAGGTACTTTTGAAGGGAAAATCACAAAAGAAGCATTTTCGGGCGTTTTCGGAGTGAAAAAGTGCGGAAAACAACAAAAACTCAAAAGACCTTGAAGATTACAGAAGGTGACGCCGTCACACTCTACAAGGTGACGCCGTTAGGAACAAATGAAGTCCAGAATTGGAAAAATACTCGTGACGGGCCAGAGAGTTCGTAGTGCAATTTGGTGACGCCGTCAACCAAGGCCGTCAGATCTGGAACCAGCAATTATGACCACGTCAAGGAAGGCCGTCAGAAAACCCTAATTGCCGAGCTGACGACGTCACCTATTGGGCTGACGCCGTCAGCCCGCGTTTTCTATATATATAGAACGATTTTTCTTTAAAAAAAAAATAACCTAGTGGAACTTTAGTCGAATTTTGGAGTGGAGAACTTTAGGGTTAAACCCTAGTACGTGTATTAGAGACCTTAGAGGGTATCCTAACCCCTCTAACTTGCATGTTTAATCCAAGATAAGTCTTTATTCATACAATATGTCTATGTGTTGTGTGATTTATGCTTGTACTTGTCTTTCTTTTAACATGCTAGGCTAATTTACTTTGGTTGGACTTGTGGGTACTTGTGGGCTTGGTGAGTTTAGGGTTATCTAATTTCTGCTCCAGTCACATCAGATCACCTATTGTGTTCATCCTCTATTATTGGTAGTGCCTAACCATAGAATGGCATCTAGGTGGCTCAATCACTAACTATCTACAAATCCTGGTTCGATCTTGTAAGCCATGTTCTTAGAAACCTAGATCTCCTCGCTCATAACGAATCCACCAATTCCCGTTATATCTTAATGGTCATGGTTAGTGAGTTTCTCAAAATTCAATCCAACGGGTCTTATCAAAAGGAATCTGATCCTGATTAATTGATCGCCTAAGATGGAATTCACACATGCATAGAATTCATGCAAACCCGTCTAACTTGTACCCCCCAAATCCTCTTGGATGTTACTAATACCGACACAAAAATGATATCGAATGATAGGAGAGCAAACTATTAGTGAAATACACTTGCTCATGCTAGTGTTAGTGATCTTAAATGGAACTTCATCCGCCATAGTGAACAAATGAAAATGGTTTTTTTTTTTTTTTTTTTTTTTTTTTTTTTTTTTTTTTTTTTTTTTTTTTACAAACAGGCACAAATGAAAAAAGGATATAGACTAAATGAGATCCTACAAAATAAAACAAAATCCATTAGAAAGGAAGTCTAGTGAGTAAGACCAGTATCTAAGAATAAAATCTAACCTAAACAATAACTATTCCCGAGCAGCGGCGCAAAAACCTTCCTGATGCGCGTGGATTGCAACACGCACTACACGTTGTATATACCCTCCGAAGGGATCTCAGAGAACTTGCAATCCCCACCAGGCCACTGTACCGTGACCGATGTAGTATAGTGTATGTTGGCAAAGTAACCGGGGGATTACCGAATCATTCTCTCGCAGGGAATACGGTGGTTCGTTAGGCTAAAGGCTTACTCTAAATCTAATGGTCTAAGGGGTGGAGGAAGAATTCTTTTTTGTATTTTTATGTTTTTATGAAAGCAGTTAAAATCTCTGGTTTGGGAGGATAGGGCGGAATTAGTTGCTAGTCAACTAATCCCAAGTTTCTACTTCTAAGCTACTAAATAATTTTTGTATTCTTCTTGCGTTTTGGGAACACACCACAATTGTGGGAGAATATGATTTACTTAGATTTCATTTACTCCCTAACTATCTTTCACCATGATACATTAGTTGTTCGCAGTCTTGCCGTGACCTCGGACGGGTGTATTCCTAACAGTCGTAGGGCAGCTGCGTTCACTTCCCTAAACTCTATAGAGTTCCTACCCTCACTCCTGATTGACCGATACGTCAAGCATCTATCATGAGCTCACCGATAGCAACCTATGCATGAAATACTATCCGTTAAAGATCGATAACGCCATACGATTCCACCGTTTCTTAAAGAAAATTCAAGCTGTTACCGATAGGAGATTAGCTCAGTTTTCTCCTAGTCTAACGTAGATGAAACATTTCACCCAAATACATCACAAACATACACATCACATGATAATCCAATAGTTAGGTTTCATTAGATCTAAGCAAACAAA
>LBNU01038516.1:3468-15947 GCA_014162995.1 Artemisia annua
TATGTTATTAATTTCATTCAATTAAGTTTTAATTCGGATTATTAAGATTAGGTCATGATTTGGGTATTTTTGAATTAATTTGAATTGAGATGTAATATTTTAGGGATAAGTGATTAGATATGAGTAGAATGCATTGCAAAAAGAATTAGATCAATTGATTAAGTTTTGAGTAAGAATTGATTGATGGAATTTTCGAATAGAATTGGGTATAATCTTTAGAACTAATTTCTTTGCAATTGATGAATCCCTGATGTTATATGCTTGTTAATTAGTGATGTCGGATGGTACATTGTTAATTAAGAACACTTATTTGAAAGAATTAAGTTGATGATGTTCTTGAGTTCATAGAATCATTAGGTTGATGCATTGATGTGTTATGAATAGTTGTTAGAAGTGTTGGGAAGTTAGAAGCACCATAAGATGGTCAATTACAGGTTAGAAGAGAGATTGGATTGAATGGAAAATGTTCGGATTAAATTTGAAGTAGAAAAAGTTCACAGAACGACCAGCCGATTCGGTTGCGGGCACAAACCGATCGGCTGGATGCTGACCAAAGAACCAACCGATTCGGTTGGTGGGCAACCGATTCGGTTGGTTGCTACGGAAAAATTGTGACATTTTTGAATCGCGTTTTCTAGTTTCTAAATTGATTGGTATTAGTTCATATGCTCTTATACTAATAATTACTTGTGAATTTCAGGGTTCTATCATTGGGAATTCTAGTATAGCAAAGAGAACTAGAAGTAGATTAAAGAAAAGAGAGATGATGCCAATTCCGGAGTGTCATCCGAATCTTTTATGGAAAGGAGAGGAAGCTGAAACCAGGAAATTGTTGAATATTACTCTACTAAGAATTGGTGGTCGCATACCTCATCCACCTAGAGTGATGGATTGGAATGTAATGAAGGAATTAGGATGTGAAGAATTTTTGGAAGACATGTTGATCATACAGATGATATGGGATAGGAAAGTTTTGACATTTGATATGTGGACAAGAGCGTTCAATATTCGAGAACCAATCTACAAAGAATGGTGTTCTATGCAGATGAAGGAAAAGATTATGGATGTTGAAGCAATGACCAACAAATTTCTTACTTTTAGGTTAGGAGGGAAGAAACATGAGGTAACGTTATTCGAGTTGGGGAAATTATTAGGATTATATTCTGATAAGGATTTGAGTAACAAGGACTTCAAATTTTTGATCATCACTGGAGTAAGAAACAAGAGTAGTTTCGACGCGCATGGGTACTGGAAGCAGATTAGTACGGAAGATAATCTAGAATACGGAAAAAGTAAGGTTTCATCAATTAAGAAACCATTGTTACGGGTACTTCACAGAGTTTTGGTACAATCCATATTGCATAGAACAACTGAAGTAGAATTTGTTCTTGAAGAAGATTTACGGGTAATGAATGCTCTAGTAGAGAAAAGGTATCTTCAACATTTGAACGCAGCTTGGGTTATTGTGGAACAATTACGCAAACGTTCAGCGGTTGGAACAAAGAATTATCTTTGCGGGGGTCATTTTATTTCGCGAATAGCTAGGAGTCTTGGGCTGTTTAACGAAGTTGAAATGAAGGATTTTAGTAAACCGGTTACACCAATGAGCACTGACATCACAAGGTTTAAACACCTGCGAGAAAAGGAAGATGGGAATCTTATGGGACTTCCCGAGATATTGGACGTGAAGCCAATTACAGTTTGGGATGGCTGAATTATGTTTGTTGAATAATTTCTATTTCCACTTCTTAACTATTTTCTTTAGGATTAACTTAACTTAACTTAATTTTCTTTGTTTAGACATATTTGTGTGTTGCTTTTGTTTGTTTGTTTGTTTCGTATATGTTGCAGTTTTCTTGCAGGAGTACGGAAGCATATAGTTGATCCAATTTTTGGAGTCGTTAGACTCATTTGCTTATTACGATCAAATATGCATTTTGCGTATCTAACTCCGGTATTTTCTAAATTTTTCCATTTCCTTTACTTTGAAGTCATTTTTATTACATTGAGGACAATGCAAAACTTAAGTGTGGGGGAGGGAAGAAAATAGAAAAATTGCACATATTTTTAAATTTTTTTTTTTTAATTGTTTTTAGAGTCAAGGACTATAGTAACTTATGGTTCGCCTTTTAGATTTTAGTCAAAATAAGGTTGATTTGATGGTAAATGATAATAACATTTTTAGAGTTTAAAGTAAGTTTAAAGAACAATTCGTCTCGGAATTGATAACATTTGCTAAGCACAATATTATACCCTTGTTACTACATATAGTGAGGATTAGTTTTTTGTATATGAATAGTGTTCTCATGCTATTTATATATTTCATTATGAGTGTGCCGGTGATTGTGTTAATTCTAGAACTTGTACTTGTTATGCATTACGGTTAAAATCATTTTTCGAATGATGAGGATATTTTCATATGATAAGAGGCAAAATTAGGAATAAAACCAAATGGCCATCCGTTTACAAAACAAATTTTTGCTAACCACATCGGTTAGTTTACCTCGTATTTGGAACCCATTTGTTAGCGTTTATCTTTAACGCTAGATACCCCTAGTTACACCCTTTGAGCCATTCCTTTTCATTTGTTATATCCAGAAAAATACAAAAATATTTTACACTTTAAACTTTAGCCTAACCTTGTCAAAGTCTAAACGGTGGATTGCTAGTTGCTTGGTACGAAGGATTGTTTTTGATGATTATGAGTTAGACACACTTCGATGTTTGGTTGTACCATTTCAACAAGTTGAAGGAGACTGCAGCTTCTTATTTGTATTTTTTGTGGTGTATGCTTAAGCGAAGTGTGGGGGGAGTTTTATTATTATAAAAAATAAATAAATAAATAAATAAAAAATAATATAAAAGTCATCGCAACTATAAGGTGACAATTATAGCGAATGTGCTATATGATGAATAAAAGAAGTTATGAGATATGTTGTTGAGCCAACGAGCTTAGTATGAAGAATTCTTAAATGGTGAATCGATGTATCGAGATATGGAAAATTCGAAGAGGAGAAAGAAGGTAACTATGATCATTTATGGGATACGTGGTTTGGTTTGTGACTAGCAATTACGGGATTTAGACTTGATTTCATTTTTCTTTTAAACCAATTTCATATATTCCCATGCCTTATCCTTACCTTTTTAACTTAGCGTAATTACTAAATGTGTTGACATGTAGTGACCATCCGAATTTTTGAAGAATGGGATAACGTGCCAGCGATCTAAGGATTATCCTTAGTGACCATCCGTTATTTAGTTAATCTAAAGATTCGTGCTAGCGATCTATTGTGTTGGACATGAGGTATTTGCACTTAAGTTAATTAACCCTTAGCCAAAACATTATAACCCGAATAAAAGACCTCTTTGATGAATTATCTTATTGTTTTGATACTCGTACAAGCTTATGGTAAGAAACATTAATCATGACTGAGCTATGAGTGATTTATTAATCTTATCACATATTGAGGGATGAGTGAATTTCAAATATCTTCGTGAGGTGCTTAGAATTGTTGTCAAGTTCTTTTACTTATTTAAAATTCACATAAGATGTTTGCATTATTTCTATTAATATCAATTTTCTTTTGATTAAGATTTGCTCGAGGGCGAGCAAAGCTCAAGTGTGGGGGATTTGATAACGCTCAAAGTTAACATGTTTTTAGAAGCGTTATTGTTGGTTTTTCGTATGGAAATTGGTCATATTTGTATACATTTGTTACTTAATCGTGGAAAAGTGTTTATACATGCAAATATAGCCAAAAGCAGTGAAAAGATGCTTAAAAGTGAAGAAATGAAGTGATCATGCTTGTTGGGGAAAGATTCGAATGGAAGAGAAGGATGAAATTAACGCATGGACAAAGGATTTGATATAGACGAGCTTTCTATACATATTTACCAAAGAAATATCAAGTTCTAATGTACCAAGACATGCCACGAAGAAAGGAAACACATGCGAAAAGAATCGGCGAAGAAAAGTCAAAGAAACAACATAGTGGAGGCATCCAGCCGATCGGCTGCAACCCGCAACCGGATCGGCTGGAATTTGACCAAAAGACTCCAACCGATCGGTTGGACCTTCAGCCGATCGGTTGGGGAACTGCTGCTGTTACAAATTCGCATTTAAAGGTGTATTTACTCTCCATAATCATTGGTGGCTGATCATTTCTGGTTATTAACTATCATGGGACGTTTTTACTTGGAAGAGAAGAGTTATGAGGCTATATAATGAGTACTTAGCCTCTAGATTACATGTACCATCTTTTATCAATATTATTGTTACACTAAAGTGTTACTAGTTCATTTTCTAAGGTTACTAAGTGTGAAAAACGTCAGAAAGAGTTGAGTAAAGTCTCAATCTTTGGTTCGAGTTGGGAATTGTTCACTAGTGTGGTGAATAGTTTATCTAGAGTGTGGTTGCTATAGTTCCACGTGATTCTTGTCATTGTAATTCTCAAGACTAGGTACACCTTGATTCTTATAATGAACAATTGTTACTTTACGTTTAATGAAAGTTTTATTATCTACTTGTGTTTATTTATGATTGCTATGGAGTAATTTGTGATATACTTGTGTGTATGATGTGATTGGTTATGGAGTATTCTTTTACTAAAAAGGTGATGCATGAAAACATATCTATTTTATGAGTTTGTTGAAGTAATATCTAATCTTGCTTAATTTGTTGATAAAAACAATCTTTGGGAAATAGGTCCGAAAGGATTTTCAACTTGTTTTTATTCCAAAACATTAGTGCACGAATTAGTATGGAATATGATGCTTGACAACCATCCTATTTACTTATTAAAATGGATTTTGAGAAGATTTCATCACGAAAAAGGACCGAAAGGATTCGTAGGAATTCATAAGAAAAGAGTTGATTTTCTAAACAACCATGTGATTATAGAATTGTCATACTATCTTGATATGTCCGAAAGGAGTCATTTAGTAGATTGAATTCTTAGTAGTAGTTAGAACATGACATACATCATCGATTGTATTTCTACTCATTTTTAGTTGCGCATCATAACAAGTTTTACACCAAACTTTATATTCATAATTGCAATAATACTCCTAGACCTCATCATGGAATTATACACAAGTATATGCTTAGTTCTTATTTGATTTCTTTTTAAAAACTATATTCATGGAAACAAGGATTGACAACCTTTGTTAATAAACAAGTTCTACTATAAATAAACAAATCCCTTGGGACGATCTCGACTTACCCACCTTTATTACACCGGACGAGTATACTTGCTCGTATGTGCTAAAGAATTAATCGGATAAATCGTGTTTATAAATTTTAAAACTTGCACTAGCAAAAACGCACATCAACGTTCTAGCATTTGATCCATGAAATGAAGTGGGAAATGGTCCTTACGAGTCGCTTCATTAAGCTTTTGATAATCAATACACAATCTCCATCCCGTGATGAGACGTGTGGGAATAAGCTCGTTATCATCATTAGTAACGACGGTCACACCGCCTTTTTTAGGAACACAATGGACCGGGCTAACCCATGAGTTATCGGAGATGGGGTAAATCAACCCGGCGTCGAGTAATTTGATAACTTCATTTTTGATCACTTCGTGGATTTTTGGGTTAACCCGTCGTTGTTGTTGGACGGACGGCTTAGAATCATTTTCAAGTAAAATCTTATGAGTGCAAAAACGAGGGTCTATGCCCTTTATGTCGAAAAATATGCCAAGTGATGGCATTCTTATGCTTCTTAAGCACATCAACGAGACGGTTCTTCTCCTCATCTTGAAGGTGTTTTGAAATGATAACGGGGAGTTTGTCGGTCCCTTCCAAGAAGGCGTACTCAAGATGAGGAGGTAAATCCTTGAGCTCGGGCTCCGGAGGACTTTCGTTAGACGGCTCAATTTGCTTAACTTCTTCAACGTAGATGTCTTTTGGAGGGAGAGGCGAAAACGGATCCTCATTCAAGAGTTTTTCAAGCAAAAGAATATCTCCCTCGACATCGATATCAGATTGATCAATTTCCGGTGAAACTGATTCTGCAGAAAGATAAGTCTCGATCTCTTCCAAGATGAAATCACTCCCCTCAAACGGAGTAAGGGAAGGGGAAGGATCGGAAAGGATTGGTATAGAAGAAATAGCAAGTGAAGAAGAAGAAGAATCATCATTAGGGGTAGAAAAAGAAGAATTATCATCGGGAAAAGAAGAGGAAGAATCATTAATGGGGATAGAAGAATCAGAAGTGGGATTGCCACTTGAAACGTCATGAGAAAAACCGAGTAGCTCTTGAGAATACTCCTCCGAAACTTCATCAATAACATCGATTCGGTTAACGGACGCACATTCATCGGTGGAGGAGTATCTCGCCGTTTGATCCAAGTTAAAAGTGATGGCCTCACTTCCGTCGCGCAAAGTAATCTCTTCTTCGTACACATCAATCAAAGCGTGACTGGTCTTTAGGAAACCTCTCCCGAGAATGAGAGGAACCCTTGGATCAGCATCAAAATCAACAATTACAAAATCGGCGGGAAAATGGAACTTTCCAACACTGACGATGACATCCTCGGCTATCCCGATGGGACGAGAAGTAGAGCGATCGGCGAGCTCGAGGGTCATGCACGTGGGAGTAGGATCGGGAAGAGATAATTTCTTCCACATCGATTTTGGCATAAGGCTAATGCTAGCACCAAGATCGGCCAAGGCGAAGCATTGACCCATACCCGGAAAGTTACACGGAATTAAGAATTTGCCGGGATCTCCTAGCTTTTCGGGAAGCTTCTTAAGTAACACAGCCGAGCAATTCTCATTCAAAGGTGTTTTAGCCATTTCAAATAACTTTTCCTTATTATTCAACAAACTTTTAATTATTGATGCAAATTTTGGCATTAAAACAACGGCATCCGCGAGACTTAAATCAAAACGAAGATCTTGAAATATTTGATAAAACTTTTCCATTTGATGGTTTGTTTTCTCGCGGTGCTTTTGATCATTTAAACGAGAAGGGTAAGGAAGTCTAGTTTTAATTGGTTCATCTTGTTCAAAAGTGACTTTTTCCTTTCCTTTAGACACATTTTCATTTCCTTTAGACGTATGGACAACCGGAGGTTGGATGTCTTCGGTCCTTCCATTATTAATAGGAAGTTCCGTATCCGTTGTCACCTCGGTTTCACGGTCGACCACCTTAGGAGGAAAAGAAGAGGACGAGGTAGTCGGAGCCGTGGGTCCCTTATATGAAACACCACTTCTTGTCGTGATCGCCTTAACATCGCCCCTCGGGTTAGCGATCGTGTTGCTTGGAAGAGACGTAGTACCCGAGCCCGAGGGTCGATCATTTAAAGACTTCTTAAGTTCGGCCATTTGATTAAGCATCATTTTATTCATTTCCTCTTGTTTTTGCATAAACTGCTTGAGCATTTCATCCGAGGACGTTTGGTTTTGATTCAAAGCTTGATTTTGATTATTGAAATTTTGTCCTCGGTTGTTTTGCTGAAAACCTTGATTATAATTTTGAAAATTTCCATGATTAACATTTTGAGAATTCCCTTGAATCGGGCCTTGGTTATTTCCTTGATGTTGAAAATTTCCACGATTTTGTCCTTGATTAAAATTTCCCGGATTTTGAAAACCATTGTTAACACGATTTTGATTCTGATTGAATTGATTGTTACGATTTGGCACATTCTGGTTTTGAGGCGGGTTATTAAAACCGGGTGGTCCAAGATAATTGCTAGAACGGTAGCTGAGGAGATTCCGATCTCCTTGGGGTTGGTAACCGTTACCACCCGTGTTTGCAGCATACACGCTCTCGTGAGCACAGGCACCGGTTGCCGGACACTCATAGTACGGATGTGGACCACCACACGTTTCACAATTTTGGTTAATAACATTGACGGTTTGAGACGGTTTTTCTTTTTCTTTATCTTTGACGAGTAAACCGATTTGTTTGGTAAGAGTTGTGAGAGCATTCAACATGTCGTCATTAGATTTGCTGCTAGTACTCGAGACTTGGGTTTTGCATCTAGAAGTCCTCACTCTAGCTTTGTTTTCAATGATGGTGAAAGCTTCTTGAGTGTTCCTGGACAACAAATTTCCACCCGCAGCAGAATTGAGGGAATCTTGATCAGCGGGATTCAATCCGTTATAGAAAGTATCGATCTGATGCAAGTCGGAAAACCCGTGATTAGGACACTTTTCAATTAAATCTTTAAATCGATCCCAAGCTTCGCTGAACGATTCATCAAAAGCTTGTTGGAATCGGAAAATTTGAGTTCGAAGATTAGAAGTTTTAGAAGGAGGATAGAAATGATTGATGAATTTGTTTGCTAGATCACCCCAAGTATGAATCGAATTCGGGGGCTCTTTTTCTAGCCAAGTTCGGGCGGCTCCTTTGAGTGAAAAGGGAAACAATTTCATCTTAACCACCTCATAAGGAACTTGATTGATCTTAATTGTTTCAGCAATGTCGGTGAAATTCCTAATGTGAACATAAGGATCTTCGTGATCAAAACCGTGAAAGGATATACCCGTGATAAGATTGAGTAATCCGTGGTTAATCTCGAATTGGTGTGGGATATCGGGAATCACGATGGCCCTCCGCACACCTTGGAAGGGTGATTGGAGTTGTTCTTCCATCGGACGTAGATCATAAACGGGTTGGGGTCCCACCGGAGGGATCCCGTTTTGTTGTGCACCACCCACCGGCGGGGGTACATCATTTTGCCCGTTATTGTTCATTTCCTCAACGGTTGGGGAACGAACACGATCTGTGCTAATATCGTCAAAGTTATTTAAACTTGAGAAATCAACCCGATGATTATGTCGAATAATCCGCTCGGGGTCCGAAAGAGGCGAAAGAATATCGTTAGACGAAGAACGGGTGTTCATACACCAAGAAGAAAGTGAAAATTTAAAAAGTTAAAAAGAAAAATAATTTTAGAAAGGAAAATATTTTTGGGTTTTTATAAATAAGAAAACTTAAAAAATCACAATATTTTTGTCTTTTTCTTTTGTTTTGTAATTTTTTATGATCGATTCGTCACCCGAAAACGTTTCCTTCAAATCTACTCACAATGAAGGTGTCGGTTATAGAATTAAAGTAATCCGAAAACGAATAATTTCACAATCTCTTTTTGCGTTCAAACTTATTTTGTTTACAACCGCCCTCCTTCAACGGAAGACCGAGGATGTTTATTATATTTTTGGTATTTTGCAAACACTTTAGGAAAAGTGTTTCGTTTTTGATTTTTTTTTCTTTTTTTTTGGTCACCTCACTTAGTTCATATTACAGCTAGATAAGGCATAAAATTTGCATACATAACTCAAAAAGTCAAACTTGAACCTTACTCTAAAATCAGCTAGCCTAAGGTGTAATCTGATCTGCTAATTGGATTGAACATGCTCATTTTGTGTTTTTGGTTGTGCTTGTAGTACTTAATCATCTTTTAGAAACATATAAGAATAGATTTAGGCCATTTAAATTAACATAAGTCAAACTTAGGTAGAAAATAGAAAAGTCAAAAACTGCAGTCAAAACAATTTTTCTTTGCTGAATATTGGTGAAATTAAGGTTCAATTGATGTGTTAAAATTGGGGCTTTTGTGTTTTTTGAGTTCTTTGCTTGGTGGTTTGTCTTTTGCCCCCTTAACTTTTGCATTACCAGCTTATTTGAGTGCTTTTTGATCAGCTTATAGTAGCCTGTTTTAACCTAGTTTCTGTCTCATATTTTGCAACTGCTTATGTGCTTTTTGATCTCATTTGTGTGCTTATCTGTATGTTCTGAGTTGATACATGCTTGATTAAGTTGTTTCTACTGTGTTTGAGCTTTTTGTGGACATAAGTGCTTATTGGCTTAAAAATAAGCTCTTATTGAAACTGCTTTTTAGCCTATTAGCTTATTTAGGTTTAGTAATCTGTCACTTTTATTTTTCCTAGGTTCTAAATAATATTTTTGAATTTCCAGAAAAATTTCATAATTAATTAAGTCTTTTTGCTATTTATTTTAATTAAAATTAGTTTTAAATCAGTTTAATTAGTTTTTAATTAATATTAATTAAAGAAAAATCCAAAAAAAAAAATATTTTTATTTTTTAAAATTAGTTTTTAGTTAAATCAGAACTTAAAAAATTTATTTTCATTTTTCTTAATTATTTGCAATTTAATACATTTTAATAGATTAATTAGAATTTAAATTATCTTAAATCCTTTTTAATTAATAATAAATCACAAAAAGACAAAAGAAATTTTATTTTAATTTCAATAATAGTATTTAATTAATTTCGGTTTTATAAAATTAAATTTTCACTTTTTAAGTTATTTTTCATATTTATTTACTATTTAAATCTTAAACAAAGAATACAAAAAGAGTTTTTAATTCTTAAATAAAAATAAAAAGCCAAAAATAACAATTTTCTTTTTCTAAAAATTTTCTTTTATCATTTTTAGTTTTAAAAAAAATTTAAATTTCATCCCTAGCATTAGATTTGCATTAATTTCACGTTTTTAGTTGTTACGATACGTTTATTTCACGTTTATTTCATTTACGTTTTTAATTAGTGTGCTTTAATTACGTGTGTTATTTACGTATTTCCTTAATTGTAGTTTTAATCAACACAATCCCTTTTATTTCACTTTTCTTTACACAAATTCACAAATCGTCAACTACGGTTCCATTTACCTTCACACGGATCACGACCCGGGTATTTCTTATTCGTTGAGAAATTACTTGGATAATATATTATACCTATAAACAACCATATCACCAATCTTTATTTGTTTTGTGTGTTTGTTTATTTGAATTTATTTGTTTCCGTATGTATGTTTTATTTTTATCATTATCGATTCATGTTTCAAATTAAAATTGTGAAAATATTTTATTTTGTTTTTAACCTCGTCTTAACTACATATAAAGGTATTCTACAAAAGATAAGTGTAAGAGAAATCTAAATTTGTTTATAAGAACAAATTGAAACATGAATTTTAATGATATAAAATAAACATACATATTCGTATTTGTTAGAGTCAAATGCTTGTATCGAGTCATAATGAAATTTTACAGGATTCCAGGAGTTAAGGTATTTGTTTTTCCAGAAATTTTCCGGAAACTAAACATAAGAATTCTGTCAGATCAATTCTGACGGCGTTAGGGTTTAAAACCTAACGGCATCAGCCTTTGAATTTCAGAAAATGTTTTAAAATTTAGTTTTTCTGCCGGATTATAAAAATTACTACACCTCTAATTCCAGGAATCTGCAAAATTTTCATTCCACAAGCATTATATCCTTATATAGATTTTGCCGCCGATTTTACACGAGGTTTGCCTAGTTTGTTTTCTCAGGTTTAACAGGTTATTTTGGACAAGAGGGTGAACATGGAATCAAGTTCGTGACATCAAGCTTTTGGAGTCGCTTTGAGCTTGGAGCATTTACATCATCTTGGAAGAAGATCTAACCATGTATCCACATGATCCACGCCAAAAATCAGGGGAGTACTAGTTTCATTCTTTCTTTTTCTACTTTTACATCTTTTATGTGAACATTGGGGACAATGTTCGGTTTAAGTGTAAGGGGGTAAATGAAAGCGCCTTAGAAAATGCTTTTTACGCTTGATTTTTGTTTTGTGTAATGGTACTTGTGTAATAAAACTGAGAGAAACATTGGTTAGGGTAATTTTAGCAGAAATTTAAATTTTTTTACAACATTTAGAAGTGATACTTTAGGAATAATAAGCGTCTCATGGATAGGGAATTGTATAATTAGCATAAAAACCGTACCACTCAAAAATTTTCCCCCAAATATGTGGGGTTCGCCCCTAGAATTGTTAGGAAAAGCATTCATTATTAATGCTTGTGTATGTACCGGTAGCCTATAGATTCTAGAACTTCCGTTAGGACCATCCCAAATCCACAAGTGAGACTACATTCGTGTAGTTAGATTTACTACATGATAAGAGGCATTAGGATAACCCATGTTTTACACCCGTATTATAAATACATTGACTACATTAGTCAAGTGATTCTCCCACACCTTAGCGTTGTACTAATTTTTAGTACACGATACCCTTTGTACACCCCTCCGAGCCTATCTTTTCGTTTCTAACTTTAAGCATTTTACTTAAAGGAAGAATTTGTTTACAATCCACCCCAAATAAACACCCAAATCGCCTTAGCCTACCTTGTATGCACTCATCTTTAGTGTATTATTGTGACAACATTTGTTAAACCCTTAGTTAATTGTCTAATTGATTACATGGTTGCTATGTCGAGTCATATCCTTGTACATATTGTTTTGGGAAGATTGGGACTCATGGGTAAAGTACTAATGTAATGGAGTAATGGGGAAGAAGTCAATTAGACCCCCATATGTGGGTTAATGTTTTAAAGTACTCCAAGTTTTTCAATTATCTTAATTCGAGTCATTTGAATTGTTGGGTTTTGAAGTAACTCTACTTCTGGGTGCTACACTGCTGCTAGCTAGTCAAGTCTACTGCTAAGTGTAAAATCTCTACTA